>CM064489.1:28471391-28560877 GCA_032716605.1 Paralithodes platypus | reverse complement strand
CAAACAGAGTATTAGGTAGCTTCCACTCAATTCCCTCCCTTTTCAGCGATACACCAACAACCACTGCTCTTGATGAGTCTTTGTTCATGACTACATCCATATATACAGTAAACAACCACGGGGACATCACAACCCTGTTTCAAAACCAACATTCAGGTCAAAAGAACTCGCTCTGCTCATTCTCCACAAGTACTGCCGCCCCCTTTTTACACACTCATAACATGCTCTTCACTGCTTTCAGCAACTTGCCATCTACTCCGAATATTCTAAGTACTTTCCACAAAACTTCTCTATCCACTCTGTCATAGGCCTTTCTCCAAGTCCATAAAGGCAACATACAACTTTTGTTTCTTCTCCAGATATTTATCCATCAACACCAAGTCAGGGTAAAAATCTGATCTACCACATCCTCTTCCCTTCCTAAAACCTCACTGCTAGTCGCCTATCCATTTCTCCGTTCTCACTCTCACTTCCTCTCAATCACTACCCTACGGGATTACCTTCCATACTACGCTTAGAAGACATCTACTCGGTGGTTAACACACACTCCTCTTTCCCCTTTTTGCCCTTAAGGGGGGGGACTATTATGCCAGTCTTCCAGTCATCGGGTGCAAATCCCCTTCTCCCATGCTAGTTTGCACATTTTCCATAGCCCATTCTATCCCACTATCTCACCACCATTACCTCAACATTTCCCCACCCACTCCATCTGTTCCTGGTGCTTTCTTTTCCCAACTTCACTCTTTTTCATGGCTTCCCACGACCTTCTGACCCTCCTTATTCCCCCCACAAACCGTCCTCCTCCACTACTTCCCACTTCATCTTATTCTCCCCTTTCCCAATACCATATCCAGCTAGGGTTGCTGGCGTCGTCTTCATTTCCTTACATTTAGGCAACTCATTGAAAGTAACTCTCCTCCATCTTTCGACTTTCTCTTGGCTTCTTCGGACCTAGCATTCTCCCATTCTTATCTTTCACAAACCCTTTGACTGTTTCCCTTGGCTACCTTCCCTAACTTTCTTGACTTCTGTCCAGCAAAGTTTTCTTACTCTCCCTGCCCAATTTTTACACTCAGATTCCTTCCAAATTCCTCATCTACTCTTCTATACTTTCCTTCACTACGTTCCTTCATTTCTTCACCACCCTCTTACTCTCCACATACCTCGCTCGTTTCTGTCTCTCGAGATTTGTTACTTACTGCGGGAATTATCTTCTGGAATGCGACTACCTTAAGAATAAAAGTAGCTAACAATCTTTTATAATTTAAACAAAATTGTAAAAATCACTTACTAAGCTAACTATTAAGTTTTAAAACGCCAACTGAGTATCTAAATTGTGTGAACGCCTACCAGCGTTGGCAGGAATCGCCTCTCGTTAGCCACTAGCGCTCGCCAGCCAGTGAAAATGGGCTCACAGTTATCAGAGGAATGTTGTTCTCTTTTCTTTCATAGTACTTGCATTTGTTACCAGACAGTCCCCAGTTGTGGTCTTTATTTTCGTCTATGACAACGGGAAGTATTTTATATAATTAGTAGCATTATAAGATGCATGTGTAGTGTGAAGTTGGAGAGAGAGAGATAGCGGGCAGCGCTGTGGGGTAGTGAGTGTTTGCCTCCCTCCTCTTCCCGGAGGAGTTTCCCGAACCCGCGCGGGGCTTTTTCTCGTCTTTGCTTGGCTGGTGGGTTCTTGGCGCGTCCTAGGGACCTGCTGCCTTGTGAAGTATCGGCCTGTGATTGGCCGACCCATCGTGCCGTTGTGGGATCCTGCGGTCCCGAGGAGCTACCCTCCTCAGAAGCAGGCTAGGGGCGCACACGACTAACATCCGATTTTACAACTGTCCCCCATATCTCCACCATTTCTGATACTGTCCTCTCTCACCTCTAACTTCCTTTCCCAGTTCATTCCTCTAATCTTTTAACGTCACAGCACTCCCTTTGGGTTTCTGTACACGATTTCATATCGGCCCATCGTATTGTGTGCAACTCGCTCTCATATATATTACATGTATTAGAATAGGCTATAAGGGTTCTTAGTCTATGGAGGTTTGAATGACTCTGTGTGTCCTACCTCAGTGTCCTTAGGTTTATATGGGAGGTTTGATGACTCTTTGTGTGTGTCTCCCTCAGTTATCATTAGTGCTCTGCGTGAGGTTATTTTATGCTAGAATGGGATGAGGTTTCTGGTTGTCGTTTGTCACCGATGTGTGTACGAGTTTGCTTATACCTACACGACTTCGACGGGTTCTGTGGTATCATAGGTCGTCCTTATTGGTTGTGTCATTTTTTTGCAAGAGTTGCAGCATCGTGTTGTAAGAGGGCATTAGCCTACTACCTTATAACACAGTGCTGCCTCTTTGCTTGACTTTAGAGGGATCGCCAGGGTATAACCAGATACTTGAGATCTGGATCTACCAAGAGAGCATCCCCGTCAATAACGTAACTTTAACCATACCGCCTTAAGGACAACGCTAGGCTATGTGCCTGTCTTGCTCAGCCACAGTTTCCTAACCTTGATATCCCAGCTAGACTTTATTCGCCGAGCAGACACTAGTTAGGACATGAACTCTTTTTGTTATGTATGCATTATTATTCACAGCATTTATTAGTCTAGGTTGTTGCTGAGCCGCACAACCATAGCAGACTGTTTCGTTGATGAGGAAGTACTTCTCTTAGGGTCGAGCATACTACCGTTGCGCATTTATAGTATCAGTATCGTGTCAGTTAACATTATATGTCCTATCTTTTAGTGTATTCAGTCTACACGTGTGGTGTCCTGCCTCCTGCCTTTATATAATTTAAGATACGAGCATCTTATGAGCATCAGACTTTCTTCAGAAGTTTCCAGGTCTATGCTGTAGGACTATCCTTCACTTTCTTTCAGATAGGAGTGAAGAGTTTATTGTTGTTTAGAGTAACTGTATTGAAGCATCTTTTTATTGTATTAAATCTTGCAGTGATTTAATTTGATCTTTCCATAGCTTACCCTTTTATGGCATTTTAACTTAACTTGCATCTTGTTTGTTATCAGGCTATACTAGTGTGGGTTAGCCTGAAGTAGAGTACATTTATGCCCAGTTAAGGATACCCCGTTATCGCAGATTAACTCTGGAGGGTATAGGTGTTTTTGTTCGCCGGCATATAAGTTCGAGGGTTTGGATCTAGCGTATCGTTGTTGCATAGTGCCCTATTACTAATCCAATCATTAAGTGCCCTTGTTATATTCGTAGCCCGGTCGTAACAATTGTAAGCATACTACATTATACAGAACACTGCTGGTAATTTCCTAAACGTATTTTGAAGGAGCCCATAAAAACGGTTCACATTTCATGGGCTCAGCCTTAATGAATTATGAAGATATTGTAATATATTGTATATGTTTTTAGGCTAAATAAAGTTATTATTATTATTATTATTATATTATTATTATTCTGAGGCCTCACTATTACTACATAAAGATTCAAGATTACGTCTGCTGGTCTGTTACTCACGCTTCTATATATAAATCCAAGTACTCTGTTTGCCTTATTTCGAAAACTGCTGCACTGATTTCTTGGTTTCAGATCACTGCTGATGATGACTCCCAATTTTTTTCACTGTCTGAGTTACTTATATCTATATTATATAATTTATATCCCGCCTTTTATATCGATTTCCCAAATTTTACTACACCGCATTTTTCTGCATTGAACTTCATCTGCCAATGTACTGCCCATTCGTGTAGTTTTTCTAGTTCTCTTTGGAGAGCCTGAATGTCATTATTAGAATGAATAACTCTTCCTATTTTAGTGTCATCCGCAAATGTATTGATCATGCTTGTGATTCCTACATCAAATGTTGTTAATATAAATGACGAAAAGTGTTCACTTAGTTGGTGACGTTATTAGATGCTCTCTGATTTTGTGTGCAATACATGATTTTAATAGTTTGCCTAGAACTGATGTCAAACAAATTGGACGATAATTTGAAGCAGTAGATTTGTCACCTTTTTATATTATCGGTAATACATTTGCAATTCTCCACTCATCAGGGACTAGGGTCGAATTAAGAGAATTATTACATTGTTCTGGTAATGGGTAACTTATTTTTGTCTTTACATTCTTTTAATACTTCAGGAAAAATGGAGTCCTGCCTAGGTAACTTTTGCGGTTTTAGCTTGTCTAACTGCTCACATATGTACATTATTTGCGGTTTTAGCTTGTCTAACTGCTCACATATGTACATTATTTGCGGTTTTAGCTTGTCTAACTGCTCACATATGTACATTATTTGCGGTTTTAGCTTGTCTAACTGCTCACATATGTACATTATTTGCGGTTTTAGCTTGTCTAACTGCTCACATATGTACATTATTTGCGGTTTTAGCTTGTCTAACTGCTCACATATGTACATTATTTGCGGGTTTTAGCTTGTCTAACTGCTCACATATGTACATTATTTGCGGTTTTAGCTTGTCTAACCTGCTCACATATGTACATTATTTGCGGTTTTAGCTTGTCTAACTGCTCACATATGTACATTATTTAGCTTGTCTAACTGCTCACATATGTACATTATTTTTATATATGTTACTTTACTTAAAATATCATTATACTTTCATTATATATCTGATGGACCTCCGGTAGCCTATCTGCGCTAAGGCTTCGTCTCTGAAAACAGATACAATAATTGTTTAAAGATTTATATATATCGATCTCGTTATCTATGAGAATTCCCGTTTCCGTTTTAAGAGGGCCTATTTTGTCTTTCATTTTTGTTTATTTAACCCGGGAGCTGCTGGAAGACTTTTAAGAGGTTTTACTGGGTGGCTGTGGGAAGACTCTTAAGATCCAAGGCCTAAGAAACCCCTTTTAAAACACCCCAGTAGCACTCAAAACAAAGCAATTAGTGCTTAGGTGAGATAATTCCCCTCCATTACTTGCTACCACTCCCACACATGTGTCCCAACCCCCCCTTTCCCCTCCTCCCCCCTCCTCAATTATCAGGTATTTTCTCTATTATTCCCGATATTTATCAAGTATTTTCGTGGGAGGACAGGTGGGAGAGAGAGGGGTGGTGGAGGAGTGTATCTCCGACCCTCCAAGCCAGTCTGAGTCCATCCCTTGTCTCTCAGTATGATCCAAGACAAGACAGAGTTTGTCTCTCACCACTCAAGGTCAGATTACGACCGCAGGGCTAAATTATATAATTTTCACATGCCAATTGCTGTTACCATTTGTTTTATTGCTTTCCAATGTTCATATGTTCATATTAAAAGTAAAATAGGTGCATATGGATAAGTATTAATTATATATATAGTAAATTGACGATTTTAGTCAGGAATGAATCAAAATACCTTCGCATGGCGGGCACTTTCAAATACCATAGCTTAGCATCTGCCGAGTTAACTGGATGAACCCCTTTGGGTTTACTTTAGATTCCGTAGCAATTTTGATTTCGTAATTACGTTTCTATCTATCTATCTATTGCCTGACGCCGTGATCCCCGAAGGGGTGGCCACGAACAAACCGCCCCATGCACCTCTGTCCCCAGTCATTCAACGCCACTCCTCCCAACCAGCACCGCCTTTATCCGTATACTTCCTCATTCCATCCTTCCACCTCTCCTTCGGTGCACCTCTCCCTCTCTGTCCTTCCACCTCGCTCTCGTACACCCTCTTAGTCATTCTCTCGCTTTCCATACGTTCCATATGGCCGAACCATCTCAAGTTGTTCCTTTTCACACTTTCCAGCACATCTACCTCCACACTACGCTTCCTTCTTACTTCCTCATTCGTCTGTCTATCCCTCCATGTAACTGCGCACGCACTTCTCAAGTAACTCATTTCCACCACTCTCACTATTGGTCTGAGTCTCTTGCCGAACGTCCATGCTTCGCTTCCATAAATTAGTGTCGGGATTACCACACTGTCATGCAAGGACTTCTTCACTTCCATACTGACCACCCTATTTCTTGTTACTGCTTTCAACGTTCCTACAACCCTCTTCCCCTGTTGCACCCTCTCCTGCACTTCTTCATCCATAGTCCCATCTTTACTCAACACACTGCCCAGATACTTAACACGGCAAGTGCGGAAAGACTAATATAAGGCCTACCGCTGCGCTGCGGAAAGCCTTATATAAGGCCAGGCCTAAAAAAACAACATTTAAACCAGCCCAGTATCAATTGATTTTTTTTTTTTTTTTTTTTTTTTTACTATTGCCCCTTGGCCATGCCAAATATCACTCCTCCACATCCCCTCCTTCCCCCCTTCAATTATCACCTATTTTCTCTGTTATTCCCTTATTTCGTCGGTATATTTTCGTGCTATCAATAGCGAGTCATAAGCAGGCTGTGCTTGTATGTGTTACCGAGCGAATGAAAGAGAGAGAGAGACACGACTACACATCAGTGTCGCTCCAGGTGTCGTGAGGGGTGGATATTGGCCAAGCTGGCTCGCACTCGATGACTGTAACTCTCTCTCTCTTTTCGCAATTTTGACCAGCTAAACACTGTCTCCACTTGTTCTATTGTTGTTACAGGTTAATATCTTCATAATCAACGTAAAATAGGCGCATATGGATAAGTATTAACCCTTCTTTGGCGGCGCGTAACTTATGTCGTGTGAAATAAATATGGACTAAGTGGCGGTTCACAACTTATGTCGTGTGCCATTTTCACCACGAAATGTTGCTGAGAGAGAGAGATGAGTGGTGGGAGGAGCGTAGCAAGCGTATGACTGCTCCAGACCACCGCGGCGGACCTACTGACATGAATCCCACCCTCCCCACCCTCTCGCACTCGCTACACAGGGAATTATGTAGGGAAAGTACCTAATTACATGGCTTTTGCACTCGTGTTGCGCGATCGTTGCAAGAGAACCAGTGGTCGTACAAGGATGGTTGGGGTGTCATTGGAAAGCTCTGTTTATGCCCTTTCAGGGATAGATACTTGTTTTACGCTCTGGGTCTTATTTAGGCATGAAAATGATCACGTAAACAACCCTATTTAGGGTAAAAACACACCGCTGGGCGGTACATATAAATTACCGCCTAGGCCGCTCGTAAGGTGTTAATGATATTTAGGGTACGATAACGATTTGAGTGAAGGAAACAGTGTAAATACCTCTGCACAGGGAGAGGTGGTCACTACCCCACCTGCGCAGCTACGAGGTTAAAAGAGCTGACGATCTCCATAGCCTAACCGTTCAACTTCACCTCACACTCTGTGACTTCACCCCTTTCGAAGACCATAACCTTGCTCTTCCCCGCATTTACCTTCAAATTCCGTTTTTCGCACACTGTTCCAAACTCATTTACCAGACCCTGCAACTCCCATTCATTTTCGCTCATCAGAACTGTATCATCCGCAAACAGCAGTATAGGCAGCTTCCACTCATTTACCTCCCTTATCAGCAATACACCAACATCCACTGCTCTTCCTAGTATTTCTTTCATAACTCCATCCATATATACAGCAAACAACCACGGGGACATCACACACCCCTGTTTCAACCCAACATTCAGGTCAAAGAACTCGCTCTGGTCATTCTCCACACGTACTGCCGCCTTTGCACCCTCATACATGCTCTTCACTGCTTTCAGCAACTTGCCATCTACTCTGTATATTCTAAGAAGGATACTTTCCACATACCTTCTCTATCCACTCTGTCATAGGTCTTCTCCAAGTCCATAAAGGCAGCATACACCTTTTGTTGCTTCTCCAGATATTTCTCCACAACACAATTCAGGGTAAAAATCTGATCTACACATCTTCTTCCCTTCCTAAAACCTCCCTGCTCGTCGCCTATCCATTTCCGTTCTCACTCTCACTCTCTCAATCACTACCCTACTGTACAGTGTGTACAGTGTACAGTGTACACCTTCCCTACTACGCTTAAAAGACATATTCCTCGGTGGTTACCACACACTCCTCTTTCCCCTTTGCCCTTATATAGGGGGACTATTATGCCAGTCTTCCAGTCATCGGGTGCACTCCCCTTCTCCCATGCTAGTTTGCACATTTTCCATACTCATTCGATCACTATCTCACCACCATACCTCAACATTTCCCCACACACTCCATCTGTTCCTGGTGCTTTCCCCAACTTCACTCTTTTCATGGCTTCCCACACTTTTGACCTATTGATCCCCACCTCCTCCTCCACTACATCTCCTCTTCTCCCTCCCATACCATATCCAACTATGTTTGCTGGCTCTTCATTCCTTACATTTAGCAACTCGTTGAAGTACTCCCTCCATCTTTCAACTCTCTCTTGCTTCTCGGCTAGCATTCTCCCATCTTATCTTTCACACCCTTACTGTTGCTACCTTCCCTAACTTTCTTGACTTCTTTCCAAAAACAATTTATTACACTCCCTCCATTTTACACTCAGATTCCTTCCAAATTCCTCATCTACTCTTCTCTTACTTTCCTTCACTATTAGGAATTACGTTTACCTTTCTTAATATCAGCTTTAACTTTTCTACTAAGATTTGTATAATAATTTCTTAAATGTTCTTCACCTCTCTATATTTTCCTAATACACTATTCTTTAAACGTACCGTATGTTTGATGCTATTATTCATCGATTTAGAGTCGCTATTTTTGGATCTGAAGCACTTTATAAGGATATATTCACCTTGGGCATCACTAATGACCGTATTATATTTAGCTGAACAGAATTAATATTCTGGGCTGCCTGATTTGCGCCTAAAGCATGCGCCACACCATGCCGATTTGAGCCACGACTGACCACGACCTTTAGTCGTGGTCAGGAGTGCCGACCTTCGGCGGAGAGCTTAAGGATTTGGGGGGTGAGTTTTGGACGGGACGCAATATGGATGGCCACGCCGCCTGACGGCAACCTGACGGGTAGCGCGCCGCCCATGCAGGACTGAAGGTGAGACCTAGGTCGCTGCTGGAGTGCCGATCTGCGGCGTAGCGCGTTGACAACGACCCGACGAACGGCGGCGACAGGAGGTAGGGTGGCGTCAATATGCATTACTGTGCCGATGGACGGCGACCCCTTCAGTATGGACGCTGATTATTAACTGATTATTTCAGTTAATTCTGTTATTTTATTATTATTATTAATTTAATTATGTATTGAATGTTGTTATTTTTTCATTTTTACTGTAATTAATATACCTAATCTTATATTTTGATGGTTATTGATAATATATTTATTATTTAATTATTTAACCCGCTGAGTGCCAGGGACGTATATACGTCCTAGGGTGTTGTCACGCCCAGTGCCAGGGACGTATATATGTACCGGTACCTTACCCTTTTGGCTACCCACCACAAAAATCCCAAATCCCTCCTCCCACCCACTCGCTGACTGTCGGTCCCGTCAGAAGGAAAAAAAAGGAAAATCTGTGGCGGCGAAACGACTGCACCAATCGGTTCCATATTTGTGTGACAAGTCCCTTACCCGTCTGCCTTCCCCCCACCACACCCCCAACTGCCTCCTACCACCCACTTCCAGCGTATCCGTACGAAGATAAGGAGAAAAAGGAAAATCCGTGGTGGCGAAACTACCTCACCAATCGGCTTCATATTTGTAACATGAGTCAATTACGCTTCTACCTTCCCCCCACCATCCCCCAAACCACCCTCCCACCACCCTCCTACCCATACATTCTGATACCATAAAAGTCTCTGTAGTCTATAGTGTCTTTTCAGCTACTTTCGGGACCAATGGTCGGGGACCTGATTTCTGGCGAAAATGGACAAGGGGAGTGTTTTTTTTACCATTATCCTTCCTTTCTCTCCCAACTTGATAGATTTAGGCAAAAAAAAAAAAAAAAAAAATCTGGCACTGGCAGAACCACACCGTCAAAATTGGCTGGCACTCAGGGGGTTAATTATGTCGTTTATTTATATATTGACCGTTAGGGCATCGTTGGGTCACCGCAAGCCGCCGCTGATCCCCGCAGGTTGTTATGGTGACGCCGCCTGATGCAGACCTCATTTATGGTGCCGTGTGCCGCCGTGTGCCGCCGCACTGACGCCTACCTTTTCCCGTCAAGCGCCGTCAAGCGCCATCAGCCTCCCGTCCCCTTCACGTCCCCATTTTTTGACCTCACTCCATGCCGACTTGATTTTGAAAGTTCTGCATGTTGAACTTTTGAGGGGGTATGTGAAGACCCATCCCGACCTCTTTGTTATGTTGGCGACGGCCCATGATGCGCGGCGACGTAGACCAAGACTGTCCACGACCTTAGGTCGCGGACAGTCTTGGCCTCAAATCGGCTAGGTGTGACGCATGCTTAAGTCGTATAGTGAGTTCACTGCTCAATAGGTGGCGTTCTGAGAGTGAGGGTCTGAGTCTGGAGGGTGAGACGGTGAAGCACTTGAGCGAAGCAACCGGCCGCTTCAGAGATGGAGCTGCTTCGAGCCATGATGGTTGCTTCACATGTCTCACTCCCCAGACTGGAACAAGACCTCACGGGCTTCACCGTGTTGAGCGGTGGAATGTACAGGCTCTCAGCCTATGCCCGAGAGGGAGTAGTTGGAATATAGAAAAAAAAAAAAAAAAAAAAAAAAAAAAATATGATACCTCCTAATCCTAACCACCTCATGATCAGGGATTCAACCTACATGTCTCCGAACACACTTGCCAGGTGTTCTCGTAATCCATGGAAGTTAGCTTGTCTAAAATTAGGGACCAAAGTCGAGTTTACAGTAAATTAAGTTTTTCCATTCTAGATTTAATTTAATTTAATTGTGGTCTCTATGGCCTAAGCTTCCTCTGATAGCTACATCACTACTGTTTGGTAGCCCAATAACCACCCTCACAAAGGTCGCACCATACCAAAAACGACCAACTCATGGCACTGACACCCCAAGAACCACAGGTAGGTCCTTGCCTACTGTGGTGCCACATAACAAGGAGAGGCCCATGACCCCTTCAGCCCAGCTCCGAGAAACCAGGAAATCCCCTCGCCACCTGGAAGGGGAATCCTTGCCATCATAATCGAAGAGAAGCTGGAGGCAGACACAGCGCTCGCCCGGTCCTCCTCCCATGAAGGCAAAAGCTTCACTCTTATCGGAGGCCTGGAAGGGGGCGGGGTCGGATAGGAGCCAAGCGCTGTGATTGACCCACTTATCAACCCAGGGAGCAATCAGAAGGCGAGCCTGGACCTGGAAACTGGTGCAGGGGCCAGTGCTGGGTCATATATGGCCCTGGAAACCAGCTCTCAGTTGATGAATGAAACAAGAGATCCCAAAGAATTCTGGAGAAACATTAAACAAGTAATGGGACAAAAAGGAAGACCTTCTGGGTAGTATTAAAAACCAGCATGGCGCAGAACTGAATAAAGGTTCAGATATAGAAATAGCATTTAGGAGAGAATGGAGTAAAGTGTTCCAAATTAGCGCAGTGGAGAATGAAGACTTTGATGAGGATCATGAATATCATATCACAGACTGCTTGAATAATATCTAAATAGAACAATACCACACGCACAGATCGACTTTACGAGACTAAGACACACTGAAATAATACAGAGGGAGAATGTTTTCATAGTTTACGATCTTTTAAAGAAAAAGCACCAGATAATTCAGGAATCACAAGAAATATGGTTATGAATGTTCCTAGGAACATAATACAAAGTATAATTCATAATTCATGGAGAAATATCTGGAGAAGAAACAAAAGGTGTATGTTGCCTTTATGGACTTGGAGAAGGCCTATGACAGAGTGGATAGAGAAGGTTTGTGGAAAGTACTTAGAATATACGGAGTAGAGGGCAAGTTGCTGAAAGCAGTGAAGAGCATGTATGAGGGTGCAAAGGCGGCAGTACGTGTGGAGAGTGAGCAGAGCGAGTTCTTTGACCTGAATGTTGGGTTGGAAACAGGGGTGTGAGATGTCCCCGTGGATGTTTTCTGTATATATGGATGGAGTCATGGAAAGAAATACTATCAAGAGCAGTGGATTTTGGTGTATCGCTGAAAAGGGAGGGAATTGAGTGGAAGCTACCTATACTGCTGTTTGCGGATGATACAGTTCTGATGAGTGATAATGAATGTGAGTTTGAGGGTCTGGTAAATGAGTTTGGAACAGTGTGCGAAAAACGGAATTTGAAGATAAATGCAAGGTTATGGTCTTCGAAAGGGGTGTGAAGTCACAGAGTGTGAGGTGAAGCTGAACGGTCAGACTATGGAGATCGTCAACTCTTTTAAGTATCTGGGCAGTGTGTTGAGTAAAGATGGGACTATGGATGAAGAAGTGCGGGAGAGGGTACAACAGGGGAAGAGGGTTGTAGGAACGCTAAAAGCAGTAACAAGAAATAGGGTGGTCAGTATGGAAGTGAAGAAGTCCTTGCATGACAGTGTGGTAATCCCGACACTGACTTACGGAAGCGAAGCATGGACGTTGGTTGAGACTCAGACCAAGAGTGAGAGCAGTGGAAATGAATTACTTAAGGAGGTGCGTGCGGAGTTACATGGAGGGATAGACAGACTAATGAGGAAGTAAGAAGGAGGTGTGGTGTGGAGGTAGATGTGCTGGAAAGTGTGAAAGGAACAACTTGAGATGGTTCGGCCATATGGAACGTATGGAAAGCGAGAGAATGACTAAGAGGGTGTACGAGATCGAGGTGGAGGGACAAAGAGGGAGAGGTAGACCGAATGAGAGGTGGAAGGATGGAGTGAGTAAGTACATGAACGAAGGCGGTGCTGGTTGGGGGGAGGGGCGTCGACTGGCTGGGGACAGAGGTGCATGGGGGCGGTTCGTTCGTGGCCACCCCTTCGGGGATCACGGCGTCAGGCAATAGATAGATAGATAGATAATTCATACATTTAATGCATCGCTATCTGCAGGGTATTTTCCAGATTAATTTAAAAATGCACAACTCATATTTATACCAAAAACCTGGAAAGGGACAATACACAAATTATGAATTATAGACCCATATCATTACTGGAATTCTTGGGGAAGATTTTGGAAAAGAGAATTAACATCAGACTTACATCAATCATAGATACAAAAATTTATCCCAGACAACACGGATTTAGACGACATAGGGGTACACAAACAGCATTAGCCCTAATAACTGAACTAATATCTAAAGCAAATGCCCAAAACCAGCAGGTGATTCTAGTCCTAAGAGACGTACAAAAAGCCTTTGATAAATTTTGGCTACTTGGCTTAAAATATAAAATACTAAAACTCAAACTTCCGCCAAACCTAGAACAGATCTTATGTAATTATCTAGTAAATAGATATGCACAAGTTAATATCAGAAATTATTTAGGACCTAAATTTGCTCTCCTTAGCGGCGTACCACAAGTGGGCTGTTTGTCACCAACTCTGTATTCTATATATACCTCAGATTTTCCCGAACCAACGCCATACAGTATAGTGAACACCTCATATTTGCCCGAACCAACGCCATACAGTATAGTGAACACCTCATATTTGCCCGAACCAACGCCATACAGTATAGTGAACACCTCATATTTGCCCGAACCAACGCCATACAGTATAGTGAACACCTCATATTTGCCCGAAACCAATGCCATACAGTATAGTGAACACCTCATATTTGCCCGAACCAACGCCATACAGTATAGTGAACACCTCATATTTGCCCGAACCAACGCCATACAGTATAGTGAACACCTCATATTTGCCCGAACCAACGCCATACAGTATAGTGAACACCTCATATTTGCCCGAACCAACGCCATACAGTATAGTGAACACCTCATATTTGCCCGAACCAACGCCATACAGTATAGTGAACACCTCATATTTGCCCGAACCAACGCCATACAGTATAGTGAACACCTCATATTTGCCCGAAACCAACGCCATACAGTATAGTGAACACCTCATATTTGCCCGAACCAACGCCATACAGTATAGTGAACACCTCATATTTGCCCGAACCAACGCCATACAGTATAGTGAACACCTCATATTTGCCCGAACCAACGCCATACAGTATAGTGAACACCTCATATTTGCCCGAACCAACGCCATACAGTATAGTGAACACCTCATATTTGCCCGAACCAACGCCATACAGTATAGTGAACACCTCATATTTGCCCGAACCAACGCCATACAGTATAGTGAACACCTCATATTTGCCCGAACCAACGCCATACAGTATAGTGAACACCTCATATTTGCCCGAACCAACGCCATACAGTATAGTGAACACCTCATATTTGCCCGAACCAACGCCATACAGTATAGTGAACACCTCATATTTGCCCGAACCAACGCCATACAGTATAGTGAACACCTCATATTTGCCCGAACCAACGCCATACAGTATAGTGAACACCTCATATTTGCCCGAACCAACGCCATACAGTATAGTGAACACCTCATATTTGCCCGAACCAACGCCATACAGTATAGTGAACACCTCATATTTGCCCGAACCAACGCCATACAGTATAGTGAACACCTCATATTTGCCCGAACCAACGCCATACAGTATAGTGAACACCTCATATTTGCAGATGACGTAACCCAAAATAATAACAACACCTGGGAAATCCAAAAACTTGCCAGTCATTAATACAAAAAGGGCAATTGAATCAATAAATACATTTGAAAATAAATGGAAAATTAGAACAAATATCAGAAAATTTAAAGTTATCCAGCTTAGATTTGATGGCAACTTAATAGATTATTCCAATGAGGGTACAATACTACGACTTAAAATAACAACCACTGGATACAGTACATTTATCAGGGAACACACGAGAAGGGTAAACAATTTACTAAGTCAACTCACACGATTTCAGGGAGCATCAATTAAAACTAAAGAGAAACTTTACCTCTCACTTATCAGATCCATATTAACCTATCCACCAATACCATCTAACATCCTGAGACCAGATTTAATTACATTAATTCAAGCCTGTCAAATTATTGGATTAAAATCATTTATAATATAAAATACCCAACACTGATTAACAGCCAGGATGTGCACAATAGATCTAATTTTCAACCACTAAATATAATATTTTATGAACAAGGAAAACAGATATGGAATAAGATTGATAATTTTGACATTGGCGCACAATTAGAAAACAATAATCCAGATAACAACATGATTAGAAATATTCCACATATATTTAAGAGCAGTAGAGATGCAGTACGAGCAGGAGTTCCTAACCTAATTTATACTTACAACTAGAATTGACCTAGCCAACTAAGACATTACTCAGAGGCTCTGCATAAGTGACTTGGAGTGACGATCCAGCTGCCAATTGCATCCCAAAACTTAACTGACAATGATTAGGAGAGTATCACCAAAACAGCTACCAGATGGGTACCGGGGCAGTGAGGTGACACCTCCTTTACCTAAAATGATTTTCCTGCAAAAGCCAGTCAAGGGGAACACCTTGCAGGATGAGCCCATTCCCTGCATCCCATAGACTGGCTACCACTTTCAATCTCCGGGGCTCTGCTTGAGATTGAGCTAGGCAACTCAACTCTCTATGTATCCCATGACAAATATGACAATGACAATTGTGCAAACTTAGTTGACTGGCATTAGGTCTATTGTCAGCCTCAACAGAGCAACACAGCATTCATAACGTAGGGGTCCGTCCTGTAAGATGAGCCCATTCCTTATAGCCCTAAGCTGAATAAAATCTATGATAAATAGTGTTATGCCACGTTTTTAAGAAACATGAGATGGTCTGATTGCGATTCCCAACTTAGGGATCAGCGTTTATCGTCAACCTAGGTACCTCTCCACTGGGTGAGGACTGACCTTAATTCTCTTAATCAACACAAAAGTAATAAGCAATGGACACAAAACGCATATAGATAGGGTACACAAGTTTTATTACTTAAGGGGAGGTTTTTAGTTTGGTCCGTAGATATCCTTCAAGCTAAGATTACACCCCCTAGACCCCCTTTCAAGATAAATGTGTACATTTTTCGGTAGAAAAATGTCCCGGCTGAAAGCCGGTTCCTCTTAAATTACATGCTCGCTATCGCTCGCCAGGATAAAATCGACACCTAAATGGCACGAAAGGTCTTAAAATTGACAGAAATGGGTTGAAAGTTCTTAAAATCGTCAAAATAATAGGGCGAACGTCTTAGCATTAGGAAAACAATGGGGCTAAACAAGAGGGAGAAAGGAGTCAAGAAAAAAATCCCTCAAGTGGATATCTCCCCTTAACCGCTAGGGTACAATCTCGATAAGTCTCTGGAGAAATAAGAATGACAATCATATACAAATAAGAATGACAATCATATACAAATAAGAATGACAATCATATACAAATAAGAATGACAATCATATACAAATAAGAATGACAATCATATACAAATAAGAATGACAATCATATACAAATAAGAATGACAATCATATACAAATAAGAATGACAATCATATACAAGTAAGAATGACAATCATATACAAATAAGAATGACAATCATATACAAATAAGAATGACAATCATATACAAATAAGAATGACAATCATATACAAATAAGAATGACAATCATATACAAATAAGAATGACAATCATATACAAATAAGAATGACAATCATATACAAATAAGAATGACAATCATATACAAATAAGAATGACAATCATATACAAATAAGAATGACAATCATATACAAATAAGAATGACAATCATATACAAATAAGAATGACAATCATATACAAATAAGAATGACAATCATATACAAATAAGAATGACAATCATATACAAATAAGAATGACAATCATATACAAATAAGAATGACAATCATATACAAATAAGAATGACAATCATATACAAATAAGAATGACAATCATATACAAATAAGAATGACAATCATATACAAATAAGAATGACAATCATATACAAATAAGAATGACAATCATATACAAATAAGAATGACAATCATATACAAATAAGAATGACAATCATATACAAATAAGAATGACAATCATATACAAATAAGAATGACAATCATATACAAATAAGAATAATGTTACAAATGAACATATGAGTAATAACACAGAGAGAGAATAAGTCTCAAATCACAAGAATTTAAGTCCTGCAGTAAATATGCAAAGCACTTAAATATGGCTGGAACGTAAGTAAACAACATTATTGCGACACTAGAACCGTGGTTCTGATGGTTATGGACAATAGAACAGTATTTAATTTCAAAACGAACAATAAGTTAATGCAACTTAAATAAGTTTATAAACTGTAATAACTCAATGAGTGACAAGGACGAAAATCGGATTCATCAAGGTAGAATAATTATATTAGTCAACTAAACGTGACTGAGAAACATTTAACTCTGCGACGAAACTTTCACTATTGGATCAGTACCCAAAATTATATGGAACGTATAAGCTCAGGTCTGCACTAAGTGTTCGAGATTTACTTGTAAGTGTATGTCTTTATAACTGGAAAAGATATATATATATATTTCCTATGCGAGGAATCCAGGAGCCTGAATTCAAGGAAGTATATATTTTCCACAAGATGCGCAATTGGGTATTCAGTGTTTTCGCAATTATATCTCTACTACTTAATGTTCAAAATTACGCCAAAGCGGGAATGCTTGATTGTAATGTCAAGAAAATTATATTGTGAAGCACAAGAATAGAAATGTGTATTTTGTTCTCCCTGAAAGGTGAGTGCACTGGATAGCAGAAAGGGCCTCTACAATTTGAGACACACTACTATTATTTTAATTTAGTGATTTCCTTGGTGTCGGAGGGGAACTCACTGATTTTTCTTTAATGTGGCGTACTGGGCTTTGATTACGACACTTGTCTTTCTTAAGCGTCTGGTTAGGCCTCGACTTCTTCGGGGTGCAACTTGCAGTCTCCTTCTTCTGTTCTGCTTGTAGGCTATTTCTCAGACTACTAGCTGTGCAAGGTTTCGTATCACATGCCAGTGAAAGGGTAGAGGTGAGTCTCGGCTTCCGTTGTTCTAGTCAATGACCTAGGTGGTGAGCATGGAGCCTCACTGTTATGCCAGTTTGCACTTGTGTTAGTATCGTACGCAACAAGTCTGCCTTTAGACCAGACTTGCTAGTGTCGATCTTAGCAGGTTGACCAGAGCTCTGTTTACTTTCAGTCTTCAGACCTGAGATATTAGTCCCGAACTTACTAGGTTTACCATGAACACTTTGTACTACCAGCCTTTGGACCTGGTGCCTAGTATCGAACCTAGTTTTCCCAATCTTGTACCTAGGATTGTTCCAGTCTTCAGACCTGGAGGTGCTAGTATCGAACCTGGCTGGCTTACTCCTCCCATGTTGAGTGACATAGTCTGTCCTAGTTCTGCGTATGCTGGTTTTTTCTCGGTGCGAGCTAGAAAGGCGCAATAGGCCACTTCCGGCGTCATGGTTGTTTGAGGTATGGTCGCATGGGGGCATCTACGCGCATGAAAGGCGAGATGTATAAGTAAAGCATCTGTAAGGTGGGTGTTGTAGGAGCAAAGTAATTAGTTTAATCGTAAACATATTCTTACAAGAATGGAGCCGTTCAGAAGTGATAGAAGTTGAGTTTAGAATTGGCAAGGAGTTATGATAATGTGGTTTGTTTAAAACAAATTTCTAAGGGTCTATGAAGGGTCTTTGAAAGGCAGAGACGTATTGTAGCTATTATTTCGTGTGTAGGGCATTCGTCTCATCTGGACTGCGGGTAGGTGGGTGGCTCCTTCTCTGGGCTGCTTACGTTGATGAGTTACTCCTGTCTATGGTGATATAATCAGGCATATCCCGAATGAGCTACTCAAGTCGGTGATTAATTGACTCCAAGCACAAGTTGACAGAGTTGCTCTTATTGTTGCTGATATGCTCAAGCATGACTTGAAAGAGCTACTCAAATCAGGGTTTACATGACTCTAACCAGGAGTGACGGGTTTGTTCAAATTTTTGGTCGATATGCTCAGGCCTACCCGTATGAGTTACTCAAAGAGGGAGCTATTGCATTCAGCAGGTAGGCTGATGTCTGAATTGCTCCTAAACAAGTCATTGATTTTTTACCTCCTCTTGCTGGGCCTCTTGCTCCGTGGTAGAAGGTCCCATTCCCATTCCCCAGGTAGGTGGTTGTTGTGCCTGTCTCGCTCTGGGGTATGCGGAAGTAGTGAGATGAGACTGAGCGAGGTAGGTGGGCCAGCCTTCTGATTCCAGAGGGACCATCGGGGCGTGGTTTGGCCCGCTACTACTGTTTCCTTTTGAAGCAGGGGCAGAGCCAAGGTTAAAGAGGATGAGGCCGGCAGATCTGTCTCCATAGAAGTTGGTAATTTGGGGGCAGACTCCTTAATTACTTCTATCCTGGGAGCTGAACTTTCAGAGTTCGGCAGTACATATATACTGGTGTATACAGTATATATATATATATATGTATATATATATATATATATATATATATATATATATATATATATATATATATATATATATATATATATATATATATATATATATATATATATATATATATATATATATATATATATATATACTGGTATATATATATATATATATATATGGTATATATATATATATATATATATATATATATATATATTTACAATGCCACTTAGAGATTTCCCATGTATTTCATTACAGGAAAAATAGCCCAGTAACTTATCCGTTTTAATAATTGATGGATGTGAGAAACATGATATTTTTTTTCTCCTATATTCCAACTACTCCCTCTCGGGCATAGGCCCTCTTCTGGAATACTGCGTTCAGTCTTGGTGCCCATATTACCAAAAAGATATAGACAAGCTAGAACGAGTTCAACGATTAAGAGGCGACTTAATTCAAGTGTTCAAAATCATCAAAGGCATCGACAATATGAACTGTAGTAAGTACTTCACTATCGACCAGTCTAATTACACGCGGGGAAACGGTTGCAAAATTATTGGTAAATCTTTTAACTCACACGAATCTAAGAATTTCTTCTTCAGTCGAGTTGTCAACTTGTGGAATGGGCTTCCCCGAGACGTTATAGACTGCAGCACCGTTGATTCTTTTAAACTTCGCCTAGACAAATATCTTGCATTAAACCCCGACTGACTGCGTTTGTAAATGAATAACTTTATTTTATTCCCCCCTCAGATTCATCAAAGGATTATTGCGTTTAAATATTGCTAATACGTTACTCTCTTTTTCCCAGATATACGAAAGATCCTTATAACTGTGTTATGTTACTAACCCATCTGTCCCCTACTAACTTACTAGTCCTGCCACTGACATTAATTCCAGGTCAGTGGTTCCCTTTCCAAGTTTCCCTTACCCACTCTAAACCACTGTTTGGACATTTGATCTACAGTGTTTTGAAGGGCAAGCAGCCTAGAGGGGGGTCACTAAATCTGTTGTTGCTTGATTTCCTTTGTACTCTCCTTTGTATTATTACCATTATCACCACAGCCACTACTATCACCACCAGCAGCACTACCACAACTACTGTCACTACCACAAATACCACCACAACCCCTACTACCATCACCATTACTACAACCATCATTACTACTATAACCATAGCCACTACCCCTACTACCATTATCATCACAGCCACTACCATCACAACCATTACTACCACTACCACCACTACCACTACATCCATTATCACCGCAACCACTACCACCACCCCAACTATCACTACTACCACCACTACCACTATAACCATTATCACCACAACTACTACTACTACTACTACTACTAGGAGAAAGGAGGTGAGAATGTGCAGCGACTTTCGTCGAAGAAAGTTACCGGCAACGAAACAAACATAAGATGGGGAGTAGGATGGGTGCACGGAACGAGTCGGAAGGTGATGAAAATATGTGGACTGAACGAAACGATGAGAGACATGGACGTCAACAGAGTGAATGATCTTTTCAGAAGAAAGACCGAAATGAAAAGAACGAGCTTCAACATCATTGGAAAAATATTACTTAAGAAGAAATTCGTGGAACAAATTTAATCAAGAGAATCTTATACTTCAAGAGGATGACATCATGAAGGTGGATGATTCTGTATCAGGTTCGAAGTATGATAATAGTAGCTGGCAGGTGGCTGGCAGACGTAGAAAATGAGCCAGTACGAGCCGAGTGGTGGGTGCAAGGAAGGATCAAGACCAATAGTACTAATGGTCTTGGGAAGGATGATAATTCACTGAGACCAGTCAGGAGAACGGTAGATATCTTCATAGGGAGGTTACAAACTTAGGTAACACAAACGGATATTGTGGAATACATTAAAAACAATTTTGACGTTGATGTTATTAATACGGTTAAGTTATCCATAGTTTCAAAGGAATTTAATGCGTTTAAGATAACCGTCAACCTAGACGATAGACAGACACCTTTTAACTCTGATATGTGGCCAACAGATGTAATTGTAGATAAATTCTACAATAGAAGACCAAAAGAAGACTAAGTTGATTGTGTTTTTTTTTTTTACTTAGTAGGCTAGAGGACATATATGCCACAGAGGACATATATGCCACATGGCATCAAATCCTCATTGATGCAATTACCTATTTATTTGTTATTGTATAGCCATACCTTTGTAATTGTACTCTAATTGTATCAATAAACCATTTTGAATTGAATTTATTAATTGTTCTTATTCGTTATCTAAAATATGAATTGTGACGCACGTCAGCTCCCCAGCGACCGCGAGGGAGCAGCGGGTGGCTCCCTATCCTCTTCTCCCCTCTCCCCAGGCAGTGAAATGGGCTATAGTTATCAGAGAATGTTGTTCTTTCTTTCATAGTGTTCGTGTTGTTACAGACAGTCCCGTGGTGGTCTTTACTTTCGTCTGTGACAACGGGAAGTATTTTATATCGTTAGTAGAATGTAAGATGCATTGTGGAGGGAGAGAGAATAGTGCGAGCGTGGTGGTAATATGTGCGTGCGTAGGTATGTGTTGCCTCCCTCACTCGAGGTGTTTTCCCGCTCGCGCGCTTTCCTGCACCCTTGATTGGCTGGTGGATCCTGGCGCCTTCTGCAGCCCTGCGGCCTGGTGACGTAGTCGTCTGTGATTGGCGGCCGCGGTCCTGGGACGGTGGTGCGGGCTCCTATTCTTGTCTCCCTCAGAGCTCCTCATAGTGCTGTAACGCTAACATCCCTTTGCAATCTATCAGCCCACCTCACCCCCCTATTGCGAACTTTCTCTACCACTGCTTACCTTCTTCTCTCTGTATATCCTACTATTAATTAACTGCCCTTCCCCTTGACGTTGATTTCATATATCCGTCACTGTATTATACAGCGAGCTCTCAGAGATATTATATGTACTTAGTTAGGCATTTTGGATCAGAGGGTTATCCATTTTGGCTTGGGGAGGTTTGACATACTCATTGTGTTGCACCAACCTTATTTTCTTGGGTGTCTGCCAGGTTAGTCGATGCTAGACTGGGGAGAGGCTATCAGGTTGCAGTTTCCTATGAGCATAGACTTCGTTGAGCCTATGCAATTGTACCGGATACCTGCGGAGGCCTAGGTCATTTTCTTGTCTGTGTACCTTAGAGCCTAGCACTGTGTTGGCGTGAGGGCGTTTGCCTAGTCCACCCAGCACTGTGCTAGCTCGTTAGCTTTTGACTTAGGAGGGTCGCCAGGAGAGAACCAGGTACACGAGACCTGGATCTCTCAAGAGAGCACCCCGTCATTTAATGTAACTAGGCGCACAGACTTGAGAACGACATTAGGCTACCGAGCAGGTGGCTCGGCCCAGGTAGCCTAGCCTACGACTCCCTTGCTAGACTTCGTCCACCTGGCAGACCCCCGATTAAGGTTTATAATCTCATTGTGTATATGTGTGCAGCATTATTGTTCCTTATGTTTATAGTAAGTCGTGATTGTTGCTGAGAGACCCAACCAGAGCAGGCTAGTGTCTGGTGGGAGAAAGCACATCTTTTTGTGGTTAGAGTTTAGACTGCCGACTGTTTTATAATTACACCTGTGCCAGATAACACCGTATGTCCCTACACTATATGTTCCCACAGTAATAATACACAGTTCAGAATCCGATACGTACTTCTTAGTTGCATCTGACTTTTGCAGAAGATTCCGGCATGATGCTTTAGGACTTTCTTTGTTTCACTTTCTTTCAGACAGGAGTGACAGTTTACTGATTATTTAACGTAACGTTAATTATCCTTCTTCTAGTTTGCTATTAAATCGTTGCTGCGATTTAATTACGCTATCTATCTTTTCCTTGTATACTTTAATAAAGTAATCATAATGTTGTATAAGTATAGGCTGCTTCAGTGATCATCAGCCTATAGTGTGCACCTTTTACCGAGTCATAGGATACCTCGTTGTCCAGGCACGACTCAGGGCGGTATAGGTGTTTTGTTATCCAGTGGTTAAGGCAGGGGTTGGAACTAGTGTTACCGTTGTTGCATTTAGCCTTATCTACTCCAATGATGAAGAGCCCCGTGTCTTGCAGAACCTGGATCGTAACACCGGATTAACATAACATCGGATTAACGCAAGAAGAGTTTAGGTATGGCTCTTCTTGACTGTCTCTAACCATTTTAAGAGGTTCAAGGAACTCGGGGCGGTGTTAACCTTTTAGTCACAAATCCTGGTGGGGTGCCACAGACAATTTGCGCCTAGGATTTATATATGCAGGGTGCCCGTGAGGGTGTCTCGCTAAACCCTTAAGGATAGTAAGGACTTGTGAGTGCACGATTTATAAGGATCAGACGTCCTTCTTGTCCTAGGGGACGTGAATCCTACTTATAGTATAACAATAGTCTACTATCCATGAAAAGTCATTCAAAAGAAGATAATGGGCAGATGGAAGATAAATCAAAGTTTTACTTGTCTGTCTAAGTCATCGACAGAACTCAAAGGGGAGGACTATAATAGAACTATAATACAGAGTTTTGAGGGGGATTTCTAGGTGATCTCTGAGCATCAGATTTCAAAGGGGGGAAGGGGTTTAGGACTTGGTGCTGCCTTTCCTCGTGAAGATATTATTTATTTCTATATGAGTTGTGCACTACTAATGTTGGAAAAAAGACATAGAAGAAAGTTAGCTGTTACTTCTGGAGTATTTGCTAATTATTATTTTAAGGGTTGGATATGGAGAACATACATTTCATATAAAATTACTAGCTTGGTGGCAAGAGGTTTAAGTTGGCATTCTTGGGGGTCATGGTAGGGTCGCGGGGGTCCTAGCCTCACGCGCTTGCTTTCCCTACGGAGTTTTGAACAAGGCTTGTAGCCTTCCTAGTAATCTTTAGAGTATCTAGCAATGTTAGGTTTACTTTAGTAGAGTGAACCAGGATAGTTTCTAGCTTAAAAATATACATCGAACATGCTTATCCTAATTTATAAGACTCGCAATCTTGGAGACTGAATTGGCAATAGTGCTGGTCTGCTTGGTCACGTGTGTCTCTCCTTCCGTGGTTAGGGAGTTGTCGATTTGCAGACAAGGCTCTATAGCGATTATTAAGGTGCTTCATAATCTCTAATCATGTTAGAGTTAGTTAGTATAGGTAAGACTGAGATCTCTCCTATACAAACTTTCGTAAGAACAATTTCCTAGTGTTATTAAAGATTGTAGCTAGCGACTTGCTATGTTGGCAATTCTGATGGTCAGTTTCCTTATCTGGGAAACAAAAAGGCAAAGTTCGTTGGCTCAAACTGAGAAGAAGTATGTGTGGTCTGTTTGAATTTAAAATAGAGAACTGTAGTTTTTTAGAGAAGGCATGTACACTCACACATACTAAAAGTTGCTCATGGGTGGGTCCTTCCTTCCCCTACTCCACCCTGAGCAGGTGGAAGGGGGGAATCGGATCCAATTCTACTCCCACCTTCCACCCCCAAACTATCCCCAACTCCCCCACCTTCCTTCTCTAGCTGGCAGTTAGTGATTAGCGACGATTGTTATCATGTATTACAAATTATTGTTAATCCATCATTGCACATGCTCACAATGGCCAACATTTAACATTTACTACGAATTTATTAATACAATATACTGTATAATTGTATTCTCAAAATGAGTCTCTATACACAACGTGGGTTACAAGAATCAGCTGCAGTGGTCTTCTGCTTCTCTCTCTCTCTCTCAACACTCAGACTACGAGGTCAGTTCATTCAAGTTACTAAAATATGTAATGGGTTTGATAATGGGTTTCATAGCAAAATGTTTAGCCTCTATATGAATACAATACGCAAACATGGCTGGCAGTTAGAATTGAAAAAGTTGAACACTAGTATTTGTGGAAACTGTTTCCCATTTAAGATCTGTTCTACCTGGAACAAACTTTCCTCAGAAGGTGTAAACTGTAAACATTTCCTCAGTTGAGCAGTTCAAGAAACAGTAGATAGTATTTTGCACACTCTGTAAGGAGTGTAATGCACTGAAAAATATATCTCCTTCCACTTCGAATATTTCCCCGAAATGGACCGGAAGGTATTTGAGATACTAACTATTCCTTGTAACTCTCTCATAGCACACACTTTCTACAACCAAGTCTGAATGTGGTATAATTCCCTTCATTAGTGTGTGTGTGATGAATGTTGCCTGCATTAGTGTGTGTGTGATGAATGTTGCCTGCATTCCCTTCATTAGTGTGTGTGTGATGAATGTTGCCTGCATTAGTGTGTGTGATGAATGTTGCCTGCATTTATTAGTGTGTGTGTGATGAATGTTGCCTGCATTAGTGTGTGTGTGATGAATGTTGCCTGCATTAGTGTGTGTGTGATGAATGTTGCCTGCATTAGTGTGTGTGTGATGAATGTTGCCTGCATTAGTGTGTGTGTGATGAATGTTGCCTGCATTCCCTTCATTAGTGTGTGTGTGATGAATGTTGCCTGCATTAGTGTGTGTGTGATGAATGTTGCCTGCATTAGTGTGTGTGTGATGAATGTTGCCTGCATTAGTGTGTGTGTGATGAATGTTGCCTGCATTCCCTTCATTAGTGTGTGTGTGATGAATGTTGCCTGCATTCCCTTCATTAGTGTGTGTGTGATGAATGTTGCCTGCATTAGTGTGTGTGTGATGAATGTTGCCTTCATTAGTGTGTGTGTGATGAATGTTGCCTGCATTAGTGTGTGTGTGTGATGAATGTTGCCTGCATTCCCTTCATTAGTGTGTGTGTGATGAATGTTGCCTGCATTAGTGTGTGTGTGATGAATGTTGCCTGCATTCCCTTCATTAGTGTGTGTGTGATGAATGTTGCCTGCATTCCCTTCATTAGTGTGTGTGTGATGAATGTTGCCTGCATTAGTGTGTGTGTGATGAATGTTGCCTGCATTCCCTTCATTAGTGTGTGTGTGATGAATGTTGCCTGCATTAGTGTGTGTGTGTGATGAATGTTGCCTGCATTAGTGTGTGTGTGATGAATGTTTGCCTGCATTAGTGTGTGTGTGATGAATGTTGCCTGCATTAGTGTGTGTGTGATGAATGTTGCCTGCATTAGTGTGTGTGTGATGAATGTTGCCTGCATTAGTGTGTGTGTGATGAATGTTGCCTGCATTCGATACACAGAGTCAATTAATCATATTCCTTATTTGGGGCTAAAATGACCCAGAACAAAAAGCCCACCACAGAAGCCACGAGCGAACACCACACAGAAACACCCGAAAGAAAGGTCCACAGAACGAAAGGACCAGCGGACCGAGCCAGCCAATTCAGACAGGCCCAAGCCCGCAGGGCTAAGCAGCTCCAGGCCGCACCTACATACCACTTCTAAACTGACCATTTTCCACACCTCACATACACTACCCCCTCGTGTCCTACACTCCTAACTACAAAGATGATGAACAGGAATATACATTCATATTAAAAACACCCATGCCCTGTCCCTACGTTGAGCCAATGCCAACACATCAGACAGCCATAATTATATCTATGTATGTTCTTACATCCGAGAAATAGAGGTTATATACCTTAGAAGTTAATACACCCATGCTGTCCCTAGGTTTAAGATATTCATATGAACATTCCCTAACATATCTTGTCTTGCCAGACTAAGTTTCTGAAGACCCATCCCCCCATAATATCTATGTATTTAATCCTTAGTTTAAGTATTAATGTTAACATTCCCTAACATATCTTGTCTTGCCAGACTAAGTTTCTGAAGACTCATCGCCCATAAAATCTATGTATTCAATCCTTAAGTTAAGTATCTTTATCCGCCATTGTGTTCACCGTTTTCCATTTACTTTTCCATAATTGTCATACGTCTTCCACTTACCTCCTTCGTATCCACAGTCCACACTACGCCATATTACTTCGTGTCCTACACCCCTTACCCGCCCGATTCTACCTACACGATGATGAACAAGAATATACATTCATATTAAAAACACCCATGCCCTGTCCCTACGTTGAGCCAATGCCAACACATCAGACAGCCATAATTTTATCTATGTATGTTCTTACATCCGAGAAGTAGATGTTATAAAGAAACCACATGTCCAAACTCATAAGAAATTAAAGATACCCACGGGTACACCAGGATATAGAACCATTGCCCCCATAAGACTTAGACAGCCATGACTACAGATGTTAGCCACCATGCTGTAATGTAATCCTTACCCCAACCAGAGATTGTATAGATAACCTTTGTTACCAGTATCTATCATAGTATCTCGAAACAATAATGCAGTACCCCTACGAACTGCCGCTTTCCTTGGGTCTATATTTCATAGAAAACGCAGTTCCCAGGGACACCTAGACGTACACAAAAAGCGTGTCAAATAATAGGTCCATAACCCCTCGTATGTACGAGAAATAATACACCATGTTTTTCCTTACTTTATCCACAAGTCACGCACACACCTACAGTTAACCTCCTTCTCCACCACCGCCCCACAGTCCACATGATTCTATCTTTTCCCGACTCATATACCACCCCGTATTTGCATCCCCCGGTAGCATTTGACTAACGTACTTTCACTGTCTTTTCAAACTCCAATATCAATTGTAGCCTAATGCCACCCCCACGCCCAGGGACCTTAGGGGCAAATTTCCCTGTAGCCCCTGAGCTTCCCCCCCTCTCATTAAGACACCCGCGCTTCTCGACTCTTGTTCGACCTAGCCTCTCTCTCATACCTCTCGAAGATCCTTGAATTTTCCGTTGCTAACGCTCTCCAACCTTTTATATATATACTCCTATCCAGCCTACCTTCACTTAGTAGGCCAGAACAACATTAGAACTTTACTAACCCCTTGCATGCCATCTATTCTCTTACAACCCATTGACAACCCTGCACCCCATGGTCGTCGGTGCGAGGCTCGCCGCCTCGCCAGTAACTAATTTCTATTGCCATACTTCCAGATAAATGTGGCAGAGTTAACAACCAGTCTCCACCACATCCAGCAAGCCATGCAATTAACAGCCAACCGAGTACACCCAGCTAGCCAAGGCACCTTCGGTTTTGATATTAAGAACACCCACATCTGTCTCATAACAGGGTTATTACAAACACTGGTGATATGGCAAGCCCCTAGCCACAGCCGCCGGACGACCATCCCAGAGGGAGAGCGCCCGGCTACCCCTTTTTACCCACCCGAGGAGGGAGACCCCCACCCCCGCGGAGGTATACCTGACCCCTGTTTTGACTCCCGGGTCATTGCCAGGTAGCCTAGGAATTCTTCCTATCAATGAACTAACCATGCATGTCTAACCCCCTTACTCACTTCTCTATACCCACAATAACCCATCCACCTGTTTTGCATACTCGGATAGTCAAATTAGCACCTCCGCTATGCAATAGAACAAAGACTGAGCAATATAAGAGAGACGCCCCTATCACAGCTGTCCCAGTCCTCCCCACAAAGTAGATCCAGTCTCCCTTCCATTAATACTTCCAGTATAGCCAAAATAGTACCTTTTACTAAGGCTCAGTTATATCACAAATTAAAGGGTATATAGCCATGTGCCACAACAGTAATCACCATCTTACCCAGTCCCCATATCTATTGAGAGCTCAAATAAGTCCATAAGACTCGAGATCCCTATTGTCTATAGGGTCCAGAACCGAGCCTATAAACCTAGCTCCCGCCCCCAGTCAAATCAGTTGAAAGTTAGACACCAACCAGTGGTCACTACCCTGAAGTTAACCTCTAGCTCTGCCCTTGTGTTGTTCCTGAGTTGAGGGATTCCCGAGCCGGAAGACTCCATGGCAGAAGTTAAATAGAAGAGCTGTCCATGTACAAGTCCTAACGTGCACCTTATAACCTTCACACAAATTCGTGGGTATATAAGTGTGTAGCCAGCACCGATCGTCAAGAGATCCGACTTGAGAACTTCCTACATTTTGGACCACCTGGACGGCCGAGGAACCAGTCGTTAGCCCCCAGCATCACCGGAAGCAAGATAACCAGGACCAGACCTACAAATACTATTCAAGATTCATGTTACTAGTACTAAGTGTTATAGTACCAGCTTGACACTCACTTATTAACTTTCTATGAAGTGGCTATAACCTTGCCCAGTGCAATCTCTCTCTCTCCGCCGCAATGTTGCATCTCTCTCGCTATTCTATCGCTACTATAATAATCAGTGTTCCTCAGAGCTATCCCAGTGCATACCACCTCCTTTACGTAGGGCACGTGGTACCCGTTTTGCAACTCAATCCCACCCCTACTCTGTGCAACTCTCCAACCCAAGAGTGAAACGTTACTCTCAAACTTTCTTCTACTCAACAGCTGAGCTCTGGAACTCTCTCCCAGAATCAGTCTTTCCCTCTTCCTATGACTTAAATTGCTTCAAACTCTGTGTGTCCAGGCATTTTGGCTCGAACGTCCCTTGATTTTGGCCCTGTCACTCTTTCAACTATGGGGGAGGCACTCGCTATAGGCAGTTATGCCTTTTGCCTCCCTCAATCACATAGAAAAAAAAAAAAAAAAAACCCTCATATTTAACCATTCCATTTGGGACGTACTAAGCGTATCAGTGTTTATTAATTAACAGGCGACATTGACTCTCGTAATTACCTTATTCAGATATTAAAACCCTAGTGATATCTAACGTTCGCCCACTGATTAGTGTTCTACATATTTCTGCCATAAGAATATAAACCTTAGATCAGTACCCCCATGAAGTTACTAGAGATTTCCGTGTTCTACAATATACGCGTGTCTAATCCTAACTGTGAGCTGCTACTTGGGCACGCGACCAGCCAGTAAGAGATCAAAACAGTGAAATTGAATTACATGAATATATTGAGGTCTTCCAGTAAAATAAAACTTGCTAATTAAACCCGTGATCAGAAGAGTATACCTGAACGTTGGAAGTGGGAGACTAGGCCCCATCCAGATCCGCTAATGCTAGAAGTTCCCTTCTATTATTTGTTTTGTACGAGAATTACTATCTTTCCATGCTCTTTATTTACTTACTTCAATAAACTTGAACTTGTGTCGTGTTACCGTGTGTTTATTTTGTGTTCTCTATTCCTCATACCTTGTATTATGCATGCAGCCTTATATACCCAGTCATTTAGAACTCACATTACCCAAGTTAAACCTGTAGAAAAACAGGGCATAATATTGGCGGCAGTGGTGGTTCTTGATTCGGATAAAAGGTTGCATTACATTGCAAGTTTGGAACAGCCAGAACACGAGAACATCATGGCGCACCGTTCTCACATTCCCATCCCACATTATGATGGAGAAACTTATTAGATCGAAACATTCATGGACATAGTGAAACCCGTACTTGACCTAGTTTATACCATGGACGCAGAAAAAATAGCCGTAACATTAACGCACCTGGGAAAAGCCGTTTCCCTGGTTGCCTATCAAGTGCACCCTGCTCTCACCTGGGACGAATTTCGCCCAATAGTGATAGAAGCCATTAAGCCTTCGTTGGGCGTTTTCGTGGCCCACACCCGTATCCAAGACACTAAATTCGAAGGCGATTTAGATGCCACAGTGAATAAGATTGCCCAACACATAAACATTTCTTTCCCCACGTTGACCAGAATCCAACAAGAACAGCAAATTCTGGTCAACCTTGTGTCGATATTGCCCTCAGCAGTATAAGACCATTTCCGTGTCCACGATTTCGTCGGATACAAAAAAGATCTCATCACGATCCGACGTATTTTGGCCGTGCGCACAGAAGCACCCACCCAAATCGCTGCAATCAAGAAGTTTCCCACACACCCGCAGCAACCCGACCACCAAAATTCCAAGAATGCCTACCCAGCCTCATCCTTCAACAACAGACCCACCTACCCTTCCGGCAAGCCCCAACCCAGTAGACCCCGGTTCCAACCTACCCAGCCACGCAGAATCTTCAACCGGAACAGGAACTACAACACCTACCAAAGTAAAAACCCTACCTTAGTCATTATCAACCCCTATGATTTCCCTGCCTGTAATGCTCAGTGTGCTTTCCATCAAATTCGTGACTCTGCCAAACCTCGCCCCTTTACTCCTCGCATTTCTGTAAATGAAGAGGAGTTGGGACAAGAGGAAGAAATGGAAGAAAGACACACGGGAGAAATAGCCCCTAACATGACCTCAGAAGATACCGAGGAAACCCTGGAGGAGGTGGATACCGACTCCCAGGATTTTTAAAGTACCCCCCACCCAAGATGGCCTCGGCGGGGGACGCCATAACTGACCGCACTGCCCCCATTTATTACATGGCCAAAATCAAGGACATTCCTGTCCGCTTGTTAATCGACACGGGAGCTGCCAAGTCATGTTTGTTCAAGTCTTATTATGATCAACATCACCGACTATTTGGCCCTTTGTTAAACACCAAAACAGAACTAATCTCAGCTGCTGATACTTACTTAAATCTCCTAGGAGACACTTTACCCCTATCAGTAACCACTCCTGCCCCCCATGCTCGTTGTTATCACACATTCACAGTATTTTCCTCCAACTGTAAACATTACGATGGTTTCCTTGGACTTGACCTCCTTCAAAAACTCCAGGCCCAGGTCGACTGCGGCCAAAGATTGATATCATTCAAAAAATTCCAACCCAAAGCCTCTGACAAACCCATCACGCAGAAACCCATTCAAAAAAAAAAACACCCTCCCCCTCAACGAACCCTGAGTCAGGGTTACCAAATTGCAGCTAGCACTAAGGTGACCCCTAAACCCTCCCCTTGCCCTGACTCCCCTCCAAATCTCACCCCATTCAGTAAACAAATGCCTAAACAAACGAAAGAAGACAAGTCCAAGCAACTCCCTCTCGGTAATTCCCCCCATTCTCTTCATGCTGCCCGGATAAATCCTCCCATGTTTTCAGGGCAGACTCTGATATATGTAACCATCATTCCATCCAATGTTTATGTACACATGTTTCCAGGAAAAATGCCGATCAATGTACCCAACAAAATTTCCCCCATGCCCCCAGAAATGTTCAGCTATCCCACAGCCCACAACAATTCCCTTGTGACAATTTTCCGTCAGTAGCTCTCTTCCACCCCCACACAATTCACACCCCTAGAAAACTTCACAACCCCACACTTGACTCGCCCTCTCATGACGAACAAAACCACCAAATCCATATAAACTCCAAACAAACCGTCACTGCCACCGACAACGCTCCCCAAATTCCTTCTAACCACCACATGTCCTTACATCAGTCCTCCAACAATAACCCATCTTCTATATCTCACGCTTCCCCCACCAACCCTCCGCAGTCCCTCCAACAACTCCCGTTTTCTAACCCCCTCACACCACGCCCCACTGATCCTCCCACACGCGCCGTTAATCCCCCCCTCACGCGTGACCCCCACCAAAGCGACCTTGCCCCCCTTATAAGTAGCAAGCACCTGCTCGCCAGTCAATCCCCCACCATCATTAGCCCAGCTGTAGTTCAGGATAAATGCCAAATCCCCCCCACCATCAAAAATGGGTGAACCTGCGGCCCATACCCCAAACGCACATGATATTTTCCCCCACTACCACGTCCCCCAACCCCCATCGTTGCCTCTTACAACCCGCCATCATTTCCGCTCGCATCAACCACATTCTCGTGGCAAATATCTCAGAAGAATCCCTGACACTACCAAAAGGTCTCATTATAGGAGACCTCGAAACTTTCGATGACCTCCCCATAGATTTTAACGACACCCCTACCAGCCTCCAATTGCCCCCTCTCCCTGACATTATCTGACCACCAAAAGAACGGCATGTACGACATACTGCTGGAATTCAGTGACGTGTTTGCCCAACAACCCACCGAAATCGGACAGACAGATATAGAACAACACATTATTAACACCACAGGCCCCCCCATACGACAACCATCCCGTAGAAAGAACCCCATACAACGTCAGGAAGAGGAACGCCAAGTCCAGGAAATGTTAGAGGCCGGGATTGCCACCCCGTCCATTAGCCCCTGGTCTTCCCCTGTTGTCTTAGTCAAAAAGAAAGATGGGACAACCCGTTTTTGCGTCGATTACAGGAGGTTAAATGACGTAACCATTAAAGACGCTACGCCCTTACCCCGAATAGACGATTCCCTTGACTCCCTACACGGATCCAAATGGTTCACTACCCTCGACTTGCAAGCAGGGTATTGGCAAGTGCCTATCAAGGCCGAGGACCAAAAGAAAACAGCATTTTCCACTAGTGGTGGCCATCACTATGAATTTAACGCCCTACCTTTTGGCCTCTGTAACGGACCCGCCACTTTCTCCCGTTTGATGGAAGCGGTATTACATGGCCTAACCTGGGAAACCTGCCTAGCCTATCTGGACGATATTATTGTGTACTCTCCAACCTGGGAAGAACACCTCCTCAGGTTGAGACAAGTCCTTCAAAGAATCCAAGCCTCCGGGTTGAAATTAAAACCCTCAAAGTGCGTGATTGCCCGGAATAAGGTAGATTTCCTCGGACACGTGATATCTGAACATGGTATTGCGCCAGACCCAAAGAAACTTCAAGACATACAAAACCAAACCCCACCCACCACTGTTAAAGGAATACGTTCGTTTCTAGGTTTAGCCACATACTACAGACGTTTCGTCCCTCACTTTGCCACCATAGCCAGACCCCTCCACCAACTTACCCACAAAGACACCCCGTTCACCTGAAAGAGACCTCGCGTTTAACACTTTGAAGCAAAAGCTAATCCAAGCCCCTATTGTCGCTTTCCCTGACTACCAAAAACCTTTCCGTCTTTATACCGACGTATCTCTGTACGCCATGGGTGCAGTTTTAGCTCAAGTCAGAGACAGAGAGGAACATGTGATAGCGTATGCCAGCTCCACCCTCACCTAACCACAACAGAATTACGCAGCCACCAAGAGAGAGTGCTTAGGGATCATTTGGGCACTCAGCCACTTCCGGTCATTTGTGTTGGGCGCAAAACTCGAAATAATGACCGACCATCAATCTTTACAATGGCTGCGTAGGTGCGAAACCAACTCAGCCATTTTGGTACGTTGGAGGGAGACACTAGAGGACTACGACTTTACCATACAATATCGTCCAGGCAAACTCCATACTAATGCAGACGCCCTGTCACGTTTGCCAGTACCAAAAGACCCCCCCACCAACCTAGCCGCCTTACAAAACACTCAGTTGGTATCTACCCCCACCCCCCAACAGAATGCCCCCCCAGCCCCCTCCCTAATTCAATCTTGGGAAGCAAGAATCAGACCCCCCTGGATACCGTTAAATATCTTCCGGGGGATGACTCGCTGGGGAGATCAACTTGCCACAGACACTGGTCACATAATCTTGGACCCCACCATTGCCCATGACTACATGATTGCCATCCACGAGGGAAACGGCATACACCTGGGACAAAAGAAGATGTTAAAAATCTTCACAGACCAATACTGGACCCCCAACCCCCCCAAAATTGCACAATGAGTGACAGAATCCTGCAAACCGTGTTTATTGGGAAAGGATAGATCACGCACCCCAGGCCCAGCTGGTACCTTGTCGGCTACCAAACCATTCCAAGTCCTATCCCTCGACATCATGGGCCCGTTTCCTCCTTACGCTGGCAAGCACTATATCGTCACATTTGTGGACGTCTATTCCAAATTTTTTATCGCCTGCCCAGCTAAAGACCACACAGCCACCACAGTCGCCACACTGCTTGCCACAGAAGTATTCCCTGTATTCGGTCTGCCCCTTGCTCTTCTATCCGACAATGCCCCCGAGTTTAGTGGACACGTTTGGCAACAGTTCACCCAACAATGTGGCATTAAGATTAAACACTCATCCCCATACTGGCCTCAAGGAAATGCTATATGCGAACGCAGCCATCGCATCATCAACAATCAGTTGCGAACAAAAATTATTGCGTTTAACACCACAGACTGGCCATCACAACTAAAAATGATACAATGGGGCATGAACACCTGTCCCCGAGAAGACGGTATTTCCCCTCATGAACGTGTTTACGGCGTACCCCCCCTGTTACTGCCATTCCACCACCACGCTCACCTTCCCTCCACCACCTCCACAATTGACCCACTGCAACATCTGCAAAACACCCTCCATACCGCCCAGATCTGTCAGGACACCAAAACTGATAACATCGATGACAAAAACCCTTTCGCCATCCATGACACCGTAATGGTAGCCAACCTCCCTATCACCAACAAGTTAGGCCCTCGCTATGTCGTGCCCTACACCATCACACAAGTCCCAAACGCCTATCAAGTCACCATCGACTATCACGGCGTGACTCGCACGTTCCGAACTAGATTCGTCCGAGCGTTTAAACCACTCCAACCACAAGACAATCCCCCACCCCACACGGCTGAACCAGAATTAAACATCCCTATTACGCCATACACTCCAGCTATGAAAATCCCCACACAAACCCCTAAAGACCTAAGCCCTCCGACACCGAACAGACAGACCATTCCTCAACATACCCCCCAACTAACCTCCACAAACCCCAAGCCCCCACTATCACACCCTCATCCACCATGACACCTTCGTTCACTTCTGATAATCAAGTACCTCCCCCCACCCCGACCACAACAGAGACTCTGCCGTCTAGCCCTGACATACCTTCCCCAAGCACCACACTAAGAAAACCACACACCCCACCCAAAACCAAGTACACACCCAAACACACCACACAATCTACCTCAGTAACCTCACGCTACAACCTACGCCCACGACACAAACTGTTTAAAACCTCCAGGAAACACACCCTGCTAACCAAATTCCGTAGGGGTGCCAGACCACTAACCTCCTTCTCTTCTTCTTCGTCGACTTCTCCTCCACAAAGGGAAAGAAGACGAATAATCACCCTTAAACACCATAAACCCTCTAACTATAGCCCAGAAGTAACCACCCCCACCCCCGCAACAAAACACATGCCTTCCTCTTCAACCTCATCCCCTCTCAACCTCCACCAAACACCCATAAAACTGCCCACTGCCACCACCAGCAAATCACCAACCTCATCAAACGACACACCCCACACACGTCCCTACCCCCAACCCTCCAACATAAATCTACACTCCTTACCCACCCGTCTAGCCCCCCCCGCATCCGCCCCTTTCCCCTCCACGATCCCCACCACCCCACCCACACATCGACCAACCTCCTCTTCTCACCGAACCCCCAACCAACCAACCCCTAAGGAATCCCCCCCCCAAAGTCACCCCTGAGAGAACCCCCACATGTCCTTTACCTGTAAAACGTTCTTCCCCTCAATATAAAACATCGTCGAACGACTCAAGTCCCACGACAAACATCTACCTTCCCACCAGGACCGCCAGAGGTAGAATAATCAACAGACCCATCAGATTTAAAGACAGCGATACAAAAATAACACCCCGTTCTGACACTCAGGACCCAAGCCACACAACACACACACCCCCTCCTTCCCACACACCTCCTTCACCCACCTTACCTAAACCGATCTTGCGCATTGCCTCACTATATTTTCCCAACCTACAACACCGCCCAAGAAAACCAAACAAAACCCAGACTCACATTCCCCCTTCATCCCCAGCCCTGTTGTCACGCGTGAATCACCCTTCGGTTAGTAACCCCTTCACCACACTAAACAGACCTCCTGTCAATCCAACACACCTCACTCCGACCCCCACGGGGGAAAGCTACAAACCATTCATACGGAAGGTTAAAGTAAAAAAAAACACTGGACACTTGGCCCGTGTACCACGCCCACATCAAGCCCGGGCAGCCGCCCGCCACAACACAGAGGACACATTCTTACAGGTATACACTGACCTGCAAAAGAAACCTGACCGTCGCTCTCTTGCTTGGTGGAACCTTCTAAATACCCTTAAAATTACCCACCATGACTATGCTTCTTTTTACTTCACCCTTGAGGCTCGAGGACGAGCCTATAATGAAGGAGAGGGAAGTAAAATGCCCCAGAACAAGAAGCCCACCACAGAAGCCACGAGCGAACACCACACAGAAACACCCGAAATAAAGGCCCACAGAACGAAAGGACCAGCGGACCGAGCCAGCCAATTCAGACAGGCCCAAGCCCGCAGGGCTAAGCAGCTCCAGGCCGCACCTACATACCACTTCTAAACTGACCATTTTCCACACCTCACATACACTACCCCCTCATGTCCTACACTCCTAACTACAAAGATGATGAACAGGAATATACATTCATATTAAAAACACCCATGCCCTGTCCCTACGTTGAGCCAATGCCAACACATCAGACAGCCATAATTATATCTATGTATGTTCTTACATCCGAGAAATAGATGTTATATACCTTAGAAGTTAATACACCCATGCTGTCCCTAGGTTTAAGATATTCATATGAACATTCCCTAACATATCTTGTCTTGCCAGACTAAGTTTCTGAAGACCCATCCCCCCATAAAATCTATGTATTTAATCCTTAGTTTAAGTATTAATGTTAACATTCCCTAACATATCTTGTCTTGCCAGACTAAGTTTCTGAAGACTCCGCCCATAAAATCTATTTATTCAATCCTTAGGTTAAGTATCTTTATCCGCCATTGTGTTCACCGTTTTCCATTTACTTTTCCATAATTGTCATACGTCTTCCACTTACCTCCTTCGTATCCACAGTCCACACTACGCCATATTACTTCGTGTCCTACACCCCTTACCCGCCCGATTCAACCTACACGATGATGAACAAGAATATACATTCATATTAAAAACACCCATGCCCTGTCCCTACGTTGAGCCAATGCCAACACATCAGACAGCCATAATTATATCTATGTATGTTCTTACATCCGAGAAGTAGATGTTATAAAGAAACCACATGTCCAAACTCATAAGAAATTAAAGATACCCACGGGTACACCAGGATATAGAACCATTGCCCCCATAAGACTTAGACAGCCATGACTACAGATGTTAGCCACCATGCTGTAACATAATCCTTACCCCAACCAGAGACTGTATAGATAACCTTTGTTACCAGTATCTATCATAGTACCTCGAAACAATAACGCAGTACCCCTACGAACTGCCGCTTTCCTTGGGTCTATATTTCATAGAAAACGCAGTTCCCAGGGACACCTAGACGTACACAAAAAGCGTGTCAAATAATAGGTCCATAACCCCTCGTATGTACGAGAAATAATACACCATGTTTTTCCTTACTTTATCCACAAGTCACGCACACACCTACAGTTAACCTCCTTCTCCCCCACCGCCCCACAGTCCACATGATTCTATCTTTTCCCGACTCATATACCACCCCGTATTTGCATCCCCCGGTAGCATTTGACTAACGTACTTTCACTGTCTTTTCAAACTCCAATATCAATTGTAGCCTAATGCCACCCCCATGCCCAGGGACCTTAGGGGCAAATTTCCCTGTAGCCCCTGAGCTTCCCCCCCTCTCATTAAGACACCCGCGCTTCTCGACTCTTGTCCGACCTAGCCTCTCTCTCATACCTCTCGAAGATCCTTGAATTTTCCGTTGCTAACGCTCTCCAACCTTTTATATATATACTCCTATCCAGCCTACCTTCACTTAGTAGGCCAGAACAACATTAGAACTTTACTAACCCCTTGCATGCCATCTATTCTCTTACAACCCATTCACAACCCTGCACCCCATGGTCGTCGGTGCGAGGCTCGCCGCCTCGCCAGTAACTAATTTCTATTGCCTCACTTCCAGATAAATGTGGCAGAGTTAACAACCAGTCTCCACCACATCCAGCAAGCCATGCAATTAACAGCCAACCGAGTACACCCAGCTAGCCAAGGCACCTTCGGTTTTGATATTAAGAACACCCACATCTGTCTCATAAACAGAGGGTTATTACAAACACTGGTGATATGGCAAGCCCCTAGCCACAGCCGCCGGACGACCATCCCAGAGGGAGAGCGCCCGGCTACCCCTTTTTACCCACCCGAGGAGGGAGACCCCCACCCCCGCAGAGGTATACCTGACCCCTGTTTTGACTCCCGGGTCATTGCCAGGTAGCCTAGGAATTCTTCCTATCAATGAACTAACCATGCATGTCTAACCCCCTTACTCACTTCTCTATACCCACAATAACCCATCCACCTGTTTTGCATACTCGGATAGTCAAATTAGCACCTCCGCTATGCAATAGAACAAAGACTGAGCAATATAAGAGAGACGCCCCTATCACAGCTGTCCCAGTCCTCCCCGCAAAGTAGATCCAGTCTCCCTTCCATAAATACTTCCAGTATAGCCAAAATAGTACCTTTTACTAAGGCTCAGTTATATCACAAATTAAAGGCTTCCTATAGCCATGTGCCACAACAGTAATCACCATCTTACCCCGTCCCCATATCTATTGAGAGCTCAAATAAGTCCATAAGACTCGAGATCCCTATTGTCTACAGGGTCCAGAACCGAGCCTATAAACCTAGCTCCCGCCCCCAGTCAAATCAGTTGAAAGTTAGACACCAACCAGTGGTCACTACCCTGAAGTTAACCTCTAGCTCTGCCCTTGTGTTGTTCCTGAGTTGAGAGATTCCCGAGCCGACAGACTCCATGGCAGAAGTTAAATAGAAGAGCTGTCCATGTACAAGTCCTAACATGCACCTTATAACCTTCACACAAATTCGTGGGTATATAAGTGTGTAGCCAGCAACCATCGTCAAGAGATCCGACTTGAGATCTTCCTACATTTTGGACCACCTGGACGGCCGAGGAACCAGTCGTTAGCCCCCAACATCACCGGAAGCAAGATAACCAGGACCAGACCTACAAATACTATTCAAGATTCATGTTACTAGTACTAAGTGTTATAGTACCAGCTTGACACTCACTTATTAACTTTCTATGAAGTGGCTATAACCTTGCCCAGTGTAACTCATATTTAACCATTCCATTTGGGACGTACTAAGCGTATCAGTGTTCATTAATTAACAGGCGACATTGACTCTCGTAATTACCTTATTCAGATGTTAAAACCCTAGTGATATCTAACGTTCGCCCACTGATTTGTGTTCTACGTATTTCTGCCATAAGAATATAAACCTTAGATCAGTACCCCCATGAGGTTACTAGAGATTTCCGTGTTCTACAATATACGCGTGTCTAATCCTAACTGTGAGCTGCTACTTGGGCACGCGACCAGCCAGTAAGAGATCAAATCAGTGAAATTGAATTTCATGAATATATTGAGGTCTTCCAGTAAAATAAAACTTGCTAATTAAACTCGTGATCAGAAGAGTATACCTGAACGTTGGAAGTGGGAGACTAGGCTCCATCCAGATCCGCTAATGCTAGCAGTTCCCTTCTATTATTTGTTTTGTACGAGAATTACTATCTTTCCATGCTCTTTATTTACTTACTTCAATAAACTTGAACTTGTGTCGTGTTACTGTGTGTTTATTTTGTGTTCTCCATTCCTCATACCTTGTATTGTGCATGCAGCCTTATATACCCAGTCATTTAGAACTCACATTACCCAAGTTAAACCTGTAGAAAAACAGGGCATAACAGGGGGGTTGTGGAGGTGAGAGGCTGGGATCACAGATAGAGACAGAGAAGGGGGAAGTCAGAAGGCGAACCCTGTTACTCAAGGGCTCTATACTCACACCTTACTAATAGTTAACACCGACTTTGATAGTAATTTGTACCGAGTTCTACATTTACTTGATTGAAACAAAGTGTATAGGCCAAATAGAATAACATGCAGACCGTTTATAGTATGTATGGTATTGAATAAATGGGAGAAACTGATTCATATGATAAACGAAACGATCAATAACAGTCGTAACACTATTCAAGCTTATCTTTGCCTGTAGTCCTTTCCTTTTTATGATATAAAAGCCCGACTGTGTAAGTAATTTGAGAACGTAGCAGTAAATCGTAGAGGGCACGTTGATGTGTATTGCAATAATAGTGAACACAATATCCTGAATACTGTATGAGATTGGATTTAATTACGGTATTATAATTTATTATATTGATCGTAGAAAATAGTGCAATGAGAGAGAGAGAGAGAGAGAGAGAGAGAGAGAGAGAGAGAGAGAGAGAGAGAGAGAGAGAGAGAGAGAGAGAGAGAGAGAAGACCACTACAACCAAGATTCGTGTAACCCACGTTGTGTAAAGCCTACTTATTTTGAGAATACAATCATACAGTATATTGTATATTATATAAATTCCTAAAACTGTTAAATGTCGGCCATTGTACGAATGTGCAATGATGGTTTAACAATAATTTGCAATACATGATAACAATCGTCGCTAATCACTAACTGCCAGCTAGAGAAGGAAGGTGGGGGAGTTGGGGATAGTTTGGGGGGTGGAAGGTGGGGGTAGACTTGGACCCGACTCCCCCCTTCCCAGGGTGGAGTAGGGGAAGGAAGGACCCACCCCTGAGCAACTTTTAGTATGCGTGAGTGTACATAGGTGTTTATTATTTCTTTAAAAGATAGAAAGCATCTCTGTGAGATGGTTTTATAGAACTCTCGTAATTTGACGAGATCCTTCGACATTGCTTATTTCTGTTCACTTATCTGTTTACCTAGTGAATTTGTCTTGCGAGACGACATGTTACCTTAATATTAATCACACTCTTTATCTAATGGTTTTCTTTAATGTTTTATTTGTTTCCTTAAAATTTATACTACATGTATGTACATAGATGGCAAATTTATGATGTTTTTAGAAGGGTTGAGAGAATATGATTTTCTTGGTCAGGGCTGGTGGACCCCTCAGGCAAATTCCTTTTCCTGGAGTGATGGGGCAAGCCTGCTCTACAGTCGCGAGTCGGCCGCTCCTCAGGTTTGCCTCCTTAGTGGTTGACCTTGACATTTTTGTTTTGGGCGGGGTCATCTTGTTTATTTCTGGTGTTCTCTTGACGTCTTTTGCCCCTTCTCTTTTCTTTGTTTTTTCTTTTCTTCTGTATTTTTATTTTTAATGAAAAGTACTTTACAAATGACAATAGGGGTGATCATGGCGTGGAGGAATTGGAATGTATAAATAGGATAAGGACAATGTTGACAAACATGCACAAATTTCATCCAACAATATCGATAGAACGATTGAAATGATTGTTATTAAGGCTAAATGAACAAGTGGGCTGTGATGGTATACATTCAGTATTGCTCAAACATGGATCTGCTATGTTTTTAGGATATATCTCTCAGTTTCTGAATGCTTGTTATAATCACTGCTATCTTCCTGTAGACTTGTTGAAAGGAGAAATTAACCCAATAATCAAAGACCTAAAAGGTGATATAAGTGATTCTAACAATTATAGACCTGTAATGTTGTCTTCATGCACATTAAAATTGTTTGAATTACATCTATTAGATATATTAACTGAAAAAAATATGTTTGGATTTGTAGAGGAACATATACAACTGATTTTACTCTCATTTTAAAAGAAACAGTTAGAGCATACTGCACAAAAGACAACAAAGAAACAGTTAGAGCATACTGCACAAAAGACAACAAAGAAACAGTTAGAGCATACTGCACAAAAGACAACAAAGAAACAGTTAGAGCATACTGCACAAAAGACAACAAAGAAACAGTTAGAGCATACTGCACAAAAGACCAACAAAGAAACAGTTAGAGCATACTGCACAAAAGACAACAAAGAAACAGTTAGAGCATACTGCACAAAAGACAACAAAGAAACAGTTAGAGCATACTGCACAAAAGACAACAAAGAAACAGTTAGAGCATACTGCACAAAAGACAACAAAGAAACAGTTAGAGCATACTGCACAAAAGACAACAAAGAAACAGTTAGAGCATACTGCACAAAAGACAACAAAGAAACAGTTAGAGCATACTGCACAAAATACAACAAAGAAACAGTTAGAGCATACTGCACAAAAGACAACAAAGAAACAGTTAGAGCATACTGCACAAAAGACAACAAAGAAACAGTTAGAGCATACTGCACAAAAGACAACAAAGAAACAGTTAGAGCATACTGCACAAAAGACAACAAAGAAACAGTTAGAGCATACTGCACAAAAGACAACAAAGAAACAGTTAGAGCATACTGCACAAAAGACAACAAAGAAACAGTTAGAGCATACTGCACAAAAGACAACAAAGAAACAGTTAGAGCATACTGCACAAAAGACAACAAAGAAACAGTTAGAGCATACTGCACATAAGACAATAAAGAAACAGTTAGAGCATACTGCACAAAAGACAACAAAGAAACAGTTAGAGCATACTGCACAAAAGACAACAAAGAAACAGTTAGAGCATACTGCACAAAAGACAACAAAGAAACAGTTAGAGCATACTGCACAAAAGACAACAAAGAAACAGTTAGAGCATACTGCACAAAAGACAACAAAGAAACAGTTAGAGCATACTGCACAAAAGACAACAAAGAAACAGTTAGAGCATACTGCACAAAAGACAACAAAGAAACAGTTAGAGCATACTGCACAAAAGACAACAAAGAAACAGTTAGAGCATACTGCACAAAAGACAACAAAGAAACAGTTAGAGCATACTGCACAAAAGACAGCAAAGAAACAGTTAGAGCATACTGCACAAAAGACAACAAAGAAACAGTTAGAGCATACTGCACAAAAGACAACAAAGAAACAGTTAGAGCATACTGCACAAAAGACAACAAAGAAACAGTTAGAGCATACTGCACAAAAGACAACAAAGAAACAGTTAGAGCATACTGCACAAAAGACAACAAAGAAACAGTTAGAGCATACTGCACAAAAGACAACAAAGAAACAGTTAGAGCATACTGCACAAAAGACAACAAAGAAACAGTTAGAGCATACTGCACAAAAGACAACAAAGAAACAGTTGGAGCATACTGCACAAAAGACAACAAAGAAACAGTTGGAGCATACTGCACAAAAGACAACAAAGAAACAGTTAGAGCATACTGCACAAAAGACAACAAAGAAACAGTTAGAGCATACTGCACAAAAGACAACAAAGAAACAGTTAGAGCATACTGCACAAAAGACAACAAAGAAACAGTTAGAGCATACTGCACAAAAGACAACAAAGAAACAGTTAGAGCATACTGCACAAAAGACAACAAAGAAACAGTTAGAGCATACTGCACAAAAGACAACAAAGAAACAGTTAGAGCATACTGCACAAAAGACAACAAAGAAACAGTTAGAGCATACTGCACAAAAGACAACAAAGAAACAGTTAGAGCATACTGCACAAAAGACAACAAAGAAACAGTTAGAGCATACTGCACAAAAGACAACAAAGAAACAGTTAGAGCATACTGCACAAAAGACAACAAAGAAACAGTTAGAGCATACTGCACAAAAGACAACAAAGAAACAGTTAGAGCATACTGCACAAAAGACAACAAAGAAACAGTTAGAGCATACTGCACAAAAGACAACAAAGAAACAGTTAGAGCATACTGCACAAAAGACAACAAAGAAACAGTTAGAGCATACTGCACAAAAGACAACAAAGAAACAGTTAGAGCATACTGCACAAAAGACAACAAAGAAACAGTTAGAGCATACTGCACAAAAGACAACAAAGAAACAGTTAGAGCATACTGCACAAAAGACAACAAAGAAACAGTTAGAGCATACTGCACAAAAGACAACAAAGAAACAGTTAGAGCATACTGCCATAAAGACAACAAAGAAACAGTTAGAGCATACTGCACAAAAGACAACAAAGAAACAGTTAGAGCATACTGCACAAAAGACAACAAAGAAACAGTTAGAGCATACTGCACAAAAGACAACAAAGAAACAGTTAGAGCATACTGCACAAAAGACAACAAAGAAACAGTTAGAGCATACTGCACAAAAGACAACAAAGAAACAGTTAGAGCATACTGCACAAAAGACAACAAAGAAACAGTTAGAGCATACTGCACAAAAGACAACAAAGAAACAGTTAGAGCATACTGCACAAAAGACAACAAAGAAACAGTTAGAGCATACTGCACAAAAGACAACAAAGAAACAGTTAGAGCATACTGCACAAAAGACAACAAAGAAACAGTTAGAGCATACTGCACAAAAGACAACAAAGAAACAGTTAGAGCATACTGCACAAAAGACAACAAAGAAACAGTTAGAGCATACTGCACAAAAGACAACAAAGAAACAGTTAGAGCATACTGCACAAAAGACAACAAAGAAACAGTTAGAGCATACTGCACAAAAGACAACAAAGAAACAGTTAGAGCATACTGCACAAAAGACAACAAAGAAACAGTTGGAGCATACTGCACAAAAGACAACAAAGAAACAGTTGGAGCATACTGCACAAAAGACAACAAAGAAACAGTTGGAGCATACTGCACAAAAGACAACAAAGAAACAGTTGGAGCATACTGCACAAAAGACAACAAAGAAACAGTTAGAGCATACTGCACAAAAGACAACAAAGAAAAGTTAGAGCATACTGCACAAAAGACAACAAAGAAACAGTTAGAGCATACTGCACAAAAGACAACAAAGAAACAGTTAGAGCATACTGCACAAAAGACAACAAAGAAACAGTTAGAGCATACTGCACAAAAGACAACAAAGAAACAGTTAGAGCATACTGCACAAAAGACAACAAAGAAACAGTTAGAGCATACTGCACAAAAGACAACAAAGAAACAGTTAGAGCATACTGCACAAAAGACAACAAAGAAACAGTTAGAGCATACTGCACAAAAGACAACAAAGAAACAGTTAGAGCATACTGCACAAAAGACAACAAAGAAACAGTTAGAGCATACTGCACAAAAGACAACAAAGAAACAGTTAGAGCATACTGCACAAAAGACAACAAAGAAACAGTTAGAGCATACTGCACAAAAGACAACAAAGAAACAGTTAGAGCATACTGCACAAAAGACAACAAAGAAACAGTTAGAGCATACTGCACAAAAGACAACAAAGAAACAGTTAGAGCATACTGCACAAAAGACAACAAAGAAACAGTTAGAGCATACTGCACAAAAGACAACAAAGAAACAGTTAGAGCATACTGCACAAAAGACAACAAAGAAACAGTTAGAGCATACTGCACAAAAGACAACAAAGAAACAGTTAGAGCATACTGCACAAAAGACAACAAAGAAACAGTTAGAGCATACTGCACAAAAGACAACAAAGAAACAGTTAGAGCATACTGCACAAAAGACAACAAAGCAACAGTTAGAGCATACTGCACAAAAGACAACAAAGCAACAGTTAGAGCATACTGCACAAAAGACAACAAAGAAACAGTTAGAGCATACTGCACAAAAGACAACAAAGAAACAGTTAGAGCATACTGCACACAAGACAACAAAGAAACAGTTAGAGCATACTGCACAAAAGACAACAAAGAAACAGTTAGAGCATACTGCACAAAAGACAACAAAGAAACAGTTAGAGCATACTGCACAAAAGACAACAAAGAAACAGTTAGAGCATACTGCACAAAAGACAACAAAGAAACAGTTAGAGCATACTGCACAAAAGACAACAAAGAAACAGTTAGAGCATACTGCACAAAAGACAACAAAGAAACAGTTAGAGCATACTGCACAAAAGACAACAAAGAAACAGTTAGAGCATACTGCACAAAAGACAACAAAGAAACAGTTAGAGCATACTGCACAAAAGACAACAAAGAAACAGTTAGAGCATACTGCACAAAAGACAACAAAGAAACAGTTAGAGCATACTGCACAAAAGACAACAAAGAAACAGTTAGAGCATACTGCACAAAAGACAACAAAGCATATGTGGCTTTTATGGATCTGAGTAAAGCGTTTGATAATGTGAATCACTTTAAGCTAGGTCATATGATCCTGGAGAGGGAGGTCCCCCCTGACTTGGTACTCTTATAATGACTTATCCAAGAAATTAGTGGGCTATAACTACTTGGCAAGGTGAAAAAGGTGAATATTGTTCTATGGAACAGGGGGTTAGACAGGGGGGAATTCTCTCTCCAATGCTGTTTAAGTTGTATGTTGATAATATTATTAGAGATTTTTCAAATATTCAAGTGGGTTTCCGCCTTGGTTTTCTAAGACTGAATATTTTGGCCTACGCTGATGATATTGTCCTATTAGTGGATTCAAAATGTAATTTAGAGATATTATGTCAGAAATTTGAAGAAGAAATAGCTAGTCTACAACTAAAGATTAATAGGAATAAATCTAAATTTATTATATTTGAAAACAAGCATAACATTCCTAAGAATCAGTTAAATGTAAATATTTTAGGAAATGAAGTATTCAGTACCTACAAGTATCTAAGGCATATGCTATGAGAATGAAGTATTCAGTACCTACAAGTATCTAAGGCATATGCTATGAGAATGAAGTATTCAGTACCTACAAGTATCTAAGGCATATGCTATGAGAATGAAGTATTCAGTACCTACAAGTATCTAAGGCATATGCTATGAGAATGAAGTATTCAGTACCTACAAGTATCTAAGGCATATGCTATGAGAATGAAGTATTCAGTACCTACAAGTATCTAAGGCATATGCTATGAGAATGAAGTATTCAGTACCTACAAGTATCTAAGGCATATGCTATGAGAATGAAGTATTCAGTACCTACAAGTATCTAAGGCATATGCTATGAGAATGAAGTATTCAGTACCTACAAGTATCTAAGGCATATGCTATGAGAATGAAGTATTCAGTACCTACAAGTATCTAAGGCATATGCTATGAGAATGAAGTATTCAGTACCTACAAGTATCTAAGGCATATGCTATGAGAATGAAGTATTCAGTACCTACAAGTATCTAAGGCATATGCTATGAGAATGAAGTATTCAGTACCTACAAGTATCTAAGGCATATGCTATGAGAATGAAGTATTCAGTACCTACAAGTATCTAAGGCATATGCTATGAGAATGAAGTATTCAGTACCTACAAGTATCTAAGGCATATGCTATGAGAATGAAGTATTCAGTACCTACAAGTATCTAAGGCATATGCTATGAGAATGAAGTATTCAGTACCTACAAGTATCTAAGGCATATGCTACAAAGTTATCTTGAAGATCATTCTGATGTAGAAATGAGAATGAAGAGTTTTTAGCTTTGTTGACTTTAACACGTTATTATTCCTATTTAATTAACTCTGTTTACCTGTTTATGGATTGCAATTATGGAACATGGAGGATATTTTTAATTGTCAAATCTTTAAGGCATTTAGTATAGCATTTTCTAATGCAAATATAAAACTGTTAAAAGTTCCGAGATATACAAGTAGTCACAGTGTGATGAAGAAAAACGGTCAACTTTCACTTAAGCATCTGGTTTCATTTATACAAGCCAGGTACTTTAAACATATTTCAGAAGACAAATTTTGTACTTAGTCTATGTCTACTATATCTAAAAGAAAGCTTGTATTTTAGAAAATTTACTGATTACTTTAAAGCTATGTATGAAATCGATCTACAAGCTAATGATTTAGACATAATACAATCTAGAATTACCTGGGTACAGAACCACGAACCAGTTACAGGTGTGGCTTTTACTTAAATAAGAAAAAGTTAAGCTTTTCTCTTGTAATTATAAAATTAAGTTGCACTATCATTTTAATAGGTGTACTTTTATACTATTGAGTATTGAATATTACAATTTTTTAACCACTTACAATGGCAATTTGATTATAATTTGAAATGGTTATCATTCTCTGTATTCAACAGTATATGTCTCAATTGTATAATATGAAATAAAGCTGGATTGATTGATTGATTGATTGATTGACTACTACTATCATCACTACCTCCACCACCACTACCACTACTACCACCATCACTACCTCCACCACCACTACCACTACTACCACCATCACTACCTCCACCACTACCACTACTACCACAGCCTCTAATCATGGAGTCTAATGAAGTACATGGGAAATCCCTATAGGGGCATTGTTTCTGGACCACCCTGTATATATATACTGTATATATATATATATATATATATATATATATATATATATATATATATATATATATATATATATATATATACTGTATATACTGTATAATAAAATATATCTCACAAAAACACGTGAGCAAATAAATGTTTATATACTCTCAGCCGGGATCGAACCTCCGACATGCAGAACGAGTGTCCAAACTTTGAATTCACTACACCACGGCATGGTGTAGTGGATTAACAGCTTAGACACTCGTTCTGAATGTCTGAGGTTCGATCCCGGCTGGGATAATATAAACAATTATATACTATACAATATATGCCTGTGTATTTGAGAGAGAGAGAGAGAGAGAGAGAGAGAGAGAGAGAGAGAGAGAGAGAGAGAGAGAGAGAGAGAGAGAGAGAGAGAGAGAGAGAGAGAGAGAGAGAGAGAGAGAGAGAGAGAGAGAGAGAGAGAGAGAGAGAGAGAGAGAGAGAGAGAGAGAGGGGGGGGGGGGGGGGGGGGGTCGGGTCGCCAGGTCGATACACAGTTGGAACACTCTGCTTTAGGGACCAACACTACCCCTAACCCCCTACCTTCACTTTACCCTTCCCTTTACTTTACACTCTCTATTCCTTTCCTTCTCTTTCTCCTCGCCATCTCCCGTTCCCCTCTCCATTGCCCTTTCGCCTTCCACTTTTGTACCTTCCTTTTGTTTCTTCACCTCCCTCCTATCCCCTCTCCATTTCTCCCTCTTTCCTCTCCCTTCCTACTTTTGTTTCTTCACCTCCCTCCTATCCCCTCTCCATTTCTCCCTCTTTCCTCTCCCTTCCTACTTTTGTTTCTTCACCTCCCTCCTATCCCCTCTCCATTTCTCCTTCTTTCCTCTCCCTTCCTACTTTTCCCCTCCTTTCCCTTTCATCCTTTCTCCTCTCCCACTCCCCTATCTTTCTCCTCTCCCACTCCTCTATCTTTCTCCTCTCCCACTCCCCTATCTTTCTCCTCTCCCACTCCCCTATCTTTCTCCTCTCCCACTCCCCTATCTTTCTCCTCTCCCACTCCCCTATCTTTCTCCTCTCCCACTCCCTATCTTTCTCCTCTCCCACTCCCCTATCTTTCTCCTCTCCCACTCCCCTATCTTTCTCCTCTCCCACTCCCCTATCTTTCTCCTCTCCCACTCCCCTATCTTTCTCCTCTCCCACTCCCCTATCTTTCTCTCCCCTTCCTTTCCACTTCTTCCCTCCTCTATTTTTCTCTTTCCCCTCCCTTCCATCCTTTCTCGTCTCCCTCCACCATATTTCCCCTTTTTTCCTTTCATCCTTTACCTTTCTTTACCTCACCTTCTCCTTTCCTTCCATTCCCCTCATTCCCTCCCGTCTTTTATTATGCTCTATCTCCTCTTTCCCTTTCCTTAAAGCCTTTCTCCTCCCCCCTTCCTTATATCTCCTTTCATCCTTTACCCCTGCCATCTTTTTAGTGTTGTTCTTGTGTCCATCTCTCCTTCCCTATTCTCTCGCCTCTTCTCCACCCCCCAATTCCTCACTTCTCCCATTCCCCTCTTCTTCGCTCCTCTACCTATTTTTCATTCCTTTCACTCCCTTTTCATATATTTTTCATTCCTTTCACTCCCTTTTCATATATTTTTCATTCCTTTCACTCCCTTTTCATATATTTTTATAATCTCCATCTCTCCTCCCTTTAATGCTATTTTAACACCTTCTGTACCGGCGACGTATTTTTGTTTTTATTCTAGCTATATTTAGGAGATTTTCTGAAGTTTAAAAAGGATCTGTGGTATTGAAAAGGGTTAAGTGAGATAGTTTGAAGCCTGTTAATTGCTAAAGCCCCTTTTTAAACTGAATAAAATCGTCTAATAGTAGCCAGAATAAAACATAAGAGACGTCTTGGGTACAGAAGGGGTTAACAGAACAAGACAGGCTATCCTTGCAGACAAATTTGAATACTATTACTGAATGTTCCACCTCTCCGATTTTAAGAGAATTGCCCCATTAGTTTGTCGATTTTAAGACTTTTCGCCTCATTTCATTGTCAATATTAAGATCTTTCGTGCTATTTAGGTGTCGATTTTTTCAGGCCGAGCGATAGTGAGCCTGTAATTTTTGATTTTTTTTTTTTTTTAGTTTGATGGAGGTCTCGGGAGGAAACTAGAAAAAATTATAAAAATATACAAAAATTAGCAAATAAATAAGCCCAAACAAATGCCAGTGGTTGCAGGTTGGAAGTCAAAATAAATAATATGATTATGAGATCATGGATAAAAAAGCTTAAAGTAACTTGTAGTGTCAAATATCTAGGAGTTCGAATTTCGAGTAATTGTTATGTATTATTTATTATTATTATTATTATCTCAAATGTTCACAGCAATGCAATGAAGCTGCTAAGCAAGCGAATAGAGTGTTAATGCTTCTTCAGTCATGCAAGGGTGTTCCAACTAATTTCCAGTGCAGCTTTTGCCTGAAGGTGTGGAGGGTGGTTTCCTCTCATATTCTTCCACTGTCGTACAGTAGTATATGGGAATTAATCATTTACCTGTAGATTGTAATGCTGGATCACCTCCTTTGGACCAAGTGGTCTGTGTATCTATGTAACTCTCTCTCTCTCTCTCTCTCTCTTCAGTACCCGTAACAACATGAAGAGCGTCGAAGTGCCTATGTGGAAAGAATTGGTCGCCATCTTAACTTTGTCTGGTTAACCTCATCAACTGGGGAGATGGATTTGGAATTGAGTTATGAGGGCCCGTTGTTATGAGTTATGAGGGCCCGTTGTTATGAGTTATGAGGGCCCGTTGTTATGAGTTATGAGGGCCCGTTGTTATTGTTATGAGTTATGAGGGCCCGTTGTTATGAGTTATGAGGGCCCGTTGTTATGAGTTATGAGGGCCCGTTGTTATGAGTTATGAGGGCCCGTTGTTATGAGTTATGAGGGCCCGTTGTTATGAGTTATGAGGGCCCGTTGTTATGAGTTATGAGGGCCCGTTGTTCGACTGATGTGATGGACTGTCAGGTTGTAACACTCTGCGGTGACGTCTTGGGGATTATTATGACTTTGTTTAAATTATATCTCTCTCTCTTTCTCTCATCCTATTGTTAATGTTAATTGGGGTAGATTGTAGGCACCAATTGAACAGGGCATTACCCAGGGGAGACCTATAGGCATGTCATAAGGATTTGCTGGAACTCTTTGTTTTATTTGCCTGGCCTACCTTATTGATTTTGTTTTTGTCTCACATACACAGAGAGTAATCCAGCTAGCTCTCGCAAACACCTCCTCTTAATTATTACCACTACACTAAACATCCACACAACATTTCTTTTAAATACACCAAAATTGCTAAAACTGATTACCCTCAAACAAGCCTCGGAGTCCTGGGTGGGTGGATCAGTGCCCTGACATTCACCCGTCCAGCCCACAACAACCCTACAATGTTATGGACCATGACTTGTCACTCTTAATATCAACTTTTACTATTTTCACAGCCTTTCCTCTAATTTTCCATCTGTCGAACCCCACCTTTCCTCCAATAAACCTGATTTTCTTTTCCTCACTGAGACTCAGGGTTCTGAAGCAACTGCCAGCAGCCCCTTCTCTGTTTCCTCCTACTTTATCTATCCTAGCTTCCAAGACAACGGTGGATGTTGTGCTTATGTGCACAACAACTTACTTGTTCTCGTGTTCCCAACTTAGACTTATCTGATTTTTCAACTCTTTGGCTCAAACTTTCCTGTCACTCTCAAACTAAATATTTCTGTATTGTCTGTCTCTCCCCTAACTTTACTAACTTCCCAAATTCTTCGACTATCTGAATTCAAAAGTGGAACACACCCTATTAGCTTCTCCTTTCTCAGATTTCTCTGTCTTAGGAGATTTCAATGTTCACCACCACCAATGACTTTCCTCTTATTTCACAGACCAACCTGGTGAACAAGATTACATTTTCTCTATTCTAAATGACCTAGAGCAGTTAGTTCAGCACTTCACTCGTCGCCCTGACCGCTTTGGAGTATGGCCCAACATCCTTGACTTATTTCTAATGTCACGTTTGGACCTAAAAAAAAAAAAAAAAAAAAAAAAAAATACAGCCAGCGAAATAAAACATAATAATTTCTTGTGGTATTAGATTAACAAAATAATAATGCAATGTATATCTGGAGTGTTCTCTGTCTCTGGATACAGACACCCACAAACATCACGAATCACCATTAACAGTCCCTTGTAGTGGTGTAACTCGTTCCGCCAGCACCGTCACAGGCTGGAAGTATCTGCCAGGGTACAGTAGCCAACTGTAGTCATGTACCACCATCCACCAACATTAGGTCTTAACAGCAGAGTTCCTCGTTGTGGTACAACATACGCCGGACAGCTCAATCACTGGACTGGAGTCTCTCCCTTGGTACAGTCACCAACCATAATCTTAGTCCATCACCCGTCAACCCTGGATCCCGACAGCACAGTTACTCGTGGTGGTGCAGCTCCTTTCACCCAACAGCTTGTCTATAAATAGGCAGCCATGGTAGGGGGACATTGTAGACACCAATCGAGCAGGGCTCTACCCAGGGGAGACCTCATAGGCATATGATAAGGAGTTGCTGGGACCCTATTTCACTTGTTTTGGCCTCCCGTACTGTTTCACTTACACTGAGAGTAATCCAGCCAGCTCTTACAAACCTCTCCTCCTCCTATTCATTTCACTAGACTAAATAAGCACACTTCTTTTCAATACACAAACACAAAAACAATTACAAAATTATGATGACATTTCACATTGCGTCGGAGTCCCCTACGGGGGACGGGGAGGGTGGGGGTGGGAAAGGGGGACACAAATGCCACCATCACAAACTGCCCTTCACTAGCCGACCCTTCAAAATGCTCTGGACCACGGCCTGTCACTCTTACTATTAACTTCAGCAACATTCGCGGCCTTTCCTCTAACTTTCCTTCTGTCGAACACCACCTCTCCTCCAACAAACCTGATCTTATTTTCCTCACTGAAACTCAGGTGTCTGAAGCAACTGCCCGCAGCCCCTTCTCTGTAGCCTCCTACTTTCTCTATCCTAGTTTCGAAGCCAAAGCTGGATGTTGTGCATACGTGCACAACAAACTCACTTGCTCTCGTGCTCCCGATTTCGACTCCTCTGAATTCTCAACTTTATGGCTCAAACTATCTTGTCATTCTCATACAAAATATTTTTGTACTGTCTATCTTTCCCTTAACTCTACTGACTTTCCCAAATTCTGTGACTATCTTAACTCTAAAGTGGAACACATTCTATCCATCTCTACTTTCTCAAAAATCTCCATCTTAGGAGATTTCAACGTTCACCACCACCAATGGCTCTCCTCTCATTCCACTGACCAACCTGGTGAACAAGCCTACATCTTTTCTATCCTAAATGACCTGGAGCAGTTGGTTCAGCAACCCACCCATATCCCGGATTGCTTCGGAGATCGGCCCAACATTCTTGACTTGTTTTAACTTTTAATCCTTCCTCTTACACTGTTAATCTTTTCTCTCCTTTGGGCCCCTCCGACCATAAACTTATCTCTGTCACCTGTCATATCTCTCCCGTACGGCCACCTGATCCTCCCAGCACTTGTGGCCCTTGTGGCACTTTGGCGCTCCCGACTGGGAGGCTCTTCGGCAGTACTTCGTTGATTTCCCATGGAATGATATTTACTTCCGTGGCCGGGGCCCCTCGAAGAGTGCTAACGCATTACCGAGGTATTCCTCTCGGGCGTGGAGGCATACATTCCATTTTCTTTCTCTCAGACTACTGCAAACAAATCTTGGTTTATTCACGTTTATTCTACTGCTGTCCGAAATAAGGAGGAAGCATTCAAACGGTGCCAACGCCTTAAAACTCAAGAATCTCATTCTTCCTATGTTTCTGCCTGGAATCAAGCCAAATCTGTTCTTCGACTCGCCAAACACTCTTTCATCAAATATAATTGCACTGAACTATCCAACTCTAGCTCTTCCCAAGCTTTTTTATATCTAGCCAAAAACCTCTCCAACAATTTCTCTTCCTCGTCTTTCTCTCCCCTTTTCCACTCTGACGGCACTACCGTCACTTCTTCCTCTGACAAAGCTGAACTCTTCGCCCTAAACTTTTGCTAAAAACTCCACCTTGGATGATTCCGGTGGTATTCCTCCCTCTCCACCCCCCTCTCACTTACTCATACTTAATATTATAATATCTTTTAAAGATGTACTTTCTAATCTCTCCGGGCTTATTATTAAGAAGGCGTACATTCCGGATGGTGTTCCTCCTGTTGTACTAAAAAACTATGCTTCTGTTCTGACTTCCTGCCCAGGCAAACTCTTCCGTCTCTGTCTCTCCTCTAACGTCTTCTCTTCTTGCTGAAAGTTTGCTCTCATTCAACCTGTCAGAAAGAAGGGTAACCACTCTTAACCCTCCCACTATCTTCCAATTGCTCTCATTTCTTGCAACTCCAAAGTTTTTGAAATTATTTGTACTTTAAAATTTCTTAAGCATCTCTCTTCCCATAATCTACTTTCAGATCGCGAGTATGGATTCCTTAGAGGTCGCTTTTCTGGTGATCTTCTTTCATTTCTTACTAACTCTTGGACATTCTCCTTCCGGGACTTTGTTGAGACCTTTTTTATTGTGCTATAAATATCGAAGACCTTTGATAGAGTCTGGCACAAATCTCTAATTTCTGAACTACCGGTACCCTTCTTCTGTTTGGATCCCTCTATCTGTGCCTTTATCTCTAATTTCCTTTCTGGCCGTTCCATAGCTGCGGTTGTGGACAGCCATCGTTCACTTCCTCAACCTATCAACTCCGGTGTTCCTCAGGGTTCCGTCTTATTTCCAATTCTCTTTCTAATATTCATTAATGATCTTCACAACTGTACCCCCAGTCCTATCCATTCATATGCTGATGACTCTACCTTACACTATTCGACTCTTTTTTTCAGAAACCCCCAGCAAGCAATCACTCAAAATTTTATGTGATGATGCCATGGAACACTTATCTTCTGACCTATCAACCATTTCCAACTGGGACAGAGAAAATCTTGTTGCTTTCATTGCATTGAATCCAGAATCCAATTTCTCCATTGATCTACCCGTCAAGAACTTCCACAGGCCTATCACTTATACTTCAACAATACACAAATCAACCCTACATCTTTTCTCAGTATTCTCGTTGTCTTCTATTTCGATCTTCCGATCTCACTTGGAAAGACCATATTACCACCCTTGCTAAAACAGCTTTCCAGAAGCTGGATGTGCTCAACCACCTCTGGGGTTTCTTTACCTCTGCACAGCTTCTTGCTCTGTACAGGGGCACAGTGCGTCCATGTATTGAGTATTGTTCGCATATATGGGGAGGATCCTCTCGCACAGCACTTCTTGACAAAGTAGAAAAGAAATCCTTTCGTCTCATTAACTCACGTCCACTCATCGACTCTCTGAAATCTCTCTCTCTTCGCCGCAGTGTTGCATCTCTCTCGCTATTACAATAACAAGTGTTCCTCAGAGCTTTCTCAGTGTATACCACCTCCTCTACGTAGAGTACGTAGCACCCATCTTGCAACACACAATCCCACCTCTACTCTGTGCAACTCTCCAACCCAAGAGTGAAACGATATTCCCAATCTTTATTCTGTTCAACAGCTGAGCTTTGGAACTCTCTCCCTGAATCCTTCTTCCCCTTATCCTTTGACTTAAATTGCTTCAAACTCTGTGTGTCCAGGCAACTCAAACCTTGTCCAAATTCCCTCATATCACGCCATGTCACAATCTAACATCAAAGAGACCCAAATTAACACAAATGTACCAGAATGCAGCACCAGCTCTCATCGCTTGGGCCTCATTGGTACCTTTGCGTCCACTCCAACCATTCACCTCAATGCAGTCAGGTCACTACCTGACACTCTATTCCCAACTTCCACACAAGCACCATCACCTGTACCCACCACCATGTCTTATCGAACCCCCTTCGTCAAGAACATCTTCTGGTATAATAAAGAAGGCCACATCACTCGTTTCCGTTTCACCCGACCAGCTCCAACAAGCCCTATGCTCCTCAACTGAAGTCTCCTACATGTCTGTCTGCGTCAACCCCTTCACCGCGCCCGACGTGCGATCACGAAAATAGTGTCACCATCTCGAGCACACAGAACAAGCCTGTTCAACGCCTAACAACATACAATACGACCTCCACCCTCAGGGCCGTGGCTTCTTCCCCGATGAGGGAAGTAAAATACGAGAAACAATAAAGGATAAGATCAAGAAGGACTCGGGAGACAGAAGAAAGAAGAGAGGAGGAGAGAAAGAAAACTGGAAAGCCACCGAGAACGGGTAGACGCCAGCAAGAAAGAAGGGAGGAGAAAAGATCAGAAAATGGGAGACCCATGAGAACGGGAAGAAACACAAGAACCCCGTGAAATAAGAATGAACGCCATCTAGGAAGTCACCCCACCAACCAAAGAAAGACGAATCAAACATCAAAAGTCAATGAAACACCACCGGACACCAAAGAGACGCTGCAGTTCTGAAGAGCACAGAAGAAGAAGCGAGCCCCACCTGGCCCCATTCCGGATGTCCTTCAAATCGAAAGAGAGCACCCAGACCCTTCTTGCTCTCAGCACAACCATCTAGGCTGTGCTGTGGGGGTCAACCCTAAGACCTTTAAATTGACACCCTAACCCCCATGCCCCTCTTACCCCCAGATACCTCGCCTCTGACTACAATTCCGAACGCGTGATTAGGTGAGCGAAACCAGCAGAGGGCAGACAGGGTGGGATCGGAGTAGCTGCCGATTCCAAGGTACAACATGATCTGCCCAAACACTTGTCAGTGCAGTCTAACATCATCTAGCCCTATCCAATCTCCTGGTCTAAATCCGTTTGCCCAAAAACTGTAAAGTGCAAAGAGATACTGTATATATAAAGGATAGCAAAGGAATAATTGTATAGTAACGACAAGTTGTCTGAACACTGATCCGTGCAACTCTAGTTACTGTGCAGATCCTGGGTATTGACTTACTAAATGGTGGCTTTCCATGCGGCCCTGTCAAGGGCTGCCTCCGTTGTCAAGTTCTTTATTTTGAGATCGGACCAGAGTACCTGATCCCACGTCATTCTAGGTAAACCCCAATGCGCAGCTCCCCCCACATTCACAGTCCAGCATTACTTCACCCAGTTCTGATCATATCCATTCTCTCCACGTGTCCAAACCATCCAAGTCAGCTCGAGCGCTTCACTTTATTGACACTCCTAATGCCAAGACGCCTTCATCCTCTCTCGATACCCTGTTCCTGAGGTTAACCCCACATATCCATCTCACCATTCTCTTCTCATTCTGTTCCATTCTATTGATATCCTCCGCTTTAACCGGCCACATCTCCCAGGCATAGGTCATCGCACTCCTAACACACGAGGTATACACCTTCCCTTTAAGGTGAAGTGGGAGCCCTCTCATGGTCAGGAGTGCAACAGCTCTCTAAGGTTCCCCTAGCCACTTCTAACTCTAGCAATGCAACCAGCTTCAGCGCCACATCCGGCGGAAACCGTATCGCCCAAATAGCAGAATTTATTCACACACTCCAGTGTTACACTGTCGAAATCAACACGAACATGCGGGTCATTTAACACAAGTTCTCCCTTGCACACTGCACATTCAAAGTCTATGATTCTCGTCAAAGGTCCTCTAGCTCCACTACATATAATGTGTACCCAGTCACTATAGACACAACATTGAATCGAGTTACTTCCCACCCCCTTCCCACATACTGCCCATGGATAGTCGGCGCTTCTTTCCATAGTTCCGTGCCCTTCTCCATTAATCATGACCTTTGTTTTATCTGTTAACTCTTAGACCCTTGTTTGCCATACCCTCCCTCCATCTTTTGAACTTTGCTTCTGCTTCCTGTGCACTATCTGCAATAAGAACTAGTTCATCTGCATATAACAGCTCCCATGGGAGTCCTGTCCTAAAGTCCCTAGTCAGAGCCTCCAGGACCAAAACAAACAGTAATGGGCTCAGCACTGAGCCTTGGTGAACTCCAACTTTCACTGGTAACTCTTCGCTCAGGCCCCAATTCACTCTAACTGCTGCCCGTGACCCCTCATACATTCTCATTATCACACTCACTAGCCACTCTTCTACTCCAAGTTTTCTCATAGCCCACTGCATTACTTTCCTTGGTACCCGGTCAAAGGCCTTCTCTAGATCTACAAAAAATAGGTATAACTCCCTGTTTATCTCTAAGAACCTCTCTTGCAATTGCCTAAGAATGAAGATAGCATCAGTTGTGCCACGTCCCGGCATAAGTCCAAACTGCATGTCGCTAATCCCCTGATCATGCATTCAAACACTATTTCACTGACTTTCATGACTACTTGATTGAGCATTTTTAAACCCCTATAATTTCCCCTGTCTAAGGAGTCACCCTTGCCTTTGTATATATTTACTATCACACTTTTCTGCCATGCATCGGGCATTTTGTCCTCCTTTATGATAGCATTAATCAGTCTGTGACCAATTTTACCCCAATATCTCTAGCTGCGTTTAGCATCTCAGCGACAATGCCGGACCTCCAAGCTGCTTCCCGACTTCATCTTATCTATAGCACTTTCAACAGCATCCTACCCTATCAAAGGTATTGGGACTGCAGTGCTAAGCTGTTCTCTGTTCCAAATTCAAACTCCACATTAAACAGTCTTTCATAATGCTCCTTCCACACCTCTCTAATTTATTTTTCTGAGTAAACAGCCATGCCACTGTCATTATTTATGCATCTTACACCCACGACGTCCTGGCTACAGTCCCTCACATTCTTAGCTAATTTATAAACCCCATTGGTATTATTAGTGCTGCAAACTTGTTCTACCATGCTATCCTGTATGGTTTTCTTTGCCCTGTAGAACTTTCTTCTAGCATTACGTTTGGCGGACAGGTATTCTTCCTTGCTGCCACCTTCCTTCCATACTTTGAAACATCTCTTCTTTTCTCTGACTGCAGCTTCGACATTGTTGTTCCACCACCAGGAGAACTTAATAATATATGTCTGGGTGGCACCTTTGTCTGTGGTATCAAGGAAGCTGCGTTCTATAAAGTTCCATTTGCTATCAACATCATCTGGCCTAGCACCCATTCTTCTTTCAATTTCCATCATTTTGTTGTGGAATCTGTCTCTGTACTCCTCTTTTTCCAAAATCCATATTTTCCTTTTTGGCAAATTTACTTTCTTTCTAACAGGAACTCTGCTTAGGCACATATCACAAACTAGAACTTGTGTTGGAGGATGCATTCTTCACCTGGTATGAGTCATCATTTACTGTATATTCTCACCCTCCACACCCCATTCACCCACTATACCTATTATCTCTTCATTTCCAAATCTGCCATTCAAGTCCCCCAGTAAAGTTACAATTGTACACTCTTGCCTTTGTCTTATACATATATTGACTTTATTCCAAAACTTTCTATTTTCTTCCACACCTTTCCCACTTTCCTGGTTGACAGGTGCATACACACACATAAAAGTATATCTATCTATTCCGATCTTCCACTCATACCACACAATTCTCGAATCTACACATACATAGCTTTTCACAAACTTTCTCAATCTGTCTGACAAAACCACAGCTACTTCTTCCTTTTTCTTTCGCTTATATCCTGCATCCATCCCGCACAATCACACTTCCAGCTTTGATTTCTCATATCATACATGCTCTCTTAGCAGAGTCATTGAAGGCACAGGCCTGGAGCACGCTTCCTTTCACCCGCATGACGTTTCCGCCACTTTTCTGCTTTATTCCTTTACCCCGCGGGGGTCCTGGCTGGCAGCATACCTAGCACAGTTGTTACCCAGGAGGATTTGGGGCCTTGACATAATGCCTCCAAACAGGGCGCCGGATTGTCAAAAGATGAGCTAAAAAAAACTATCTCAAATATTTAAATAACTTATATTAAAAAACAGCAAAAAATGATATATACAAGTAAAAGTGTAAAGACAAGTTAGACGAAGGTAGGGAAAGCAAAACATACAAGGGACTACAAAAATATAGTTATAAGGGGGGTAATATTGAAGGCGGGAATTATAAAAGGATTTAGAATTAAAAACGAAGTGTACTGCTGAAAAAAACGGCACACCCACTCTCCTCCCCTTTGGTTCTAAAGTCGGGTAAAAATTGAAATTAATAAATTTAATAAGGGGGTTAAAACTAGAACTGTGTAGGAACGAGGTTACCCCGAGAAGAGGGGGGGGGGGGAGGTAGGACGTAGGATTTGGTTACCGTATCGTTTACTTTCACGCAGATGGCAGAACCTCTAAATCTCATTGGTTACGATACTGCCACTGCGCAACTGAGGAGGGAAATGCAGGAAGCTAATAAAAACAAGTCCATACACCTAATGGCGTCCTCTATTTTTGAGAAATTTATAATAATTAGTTATGAATTGTTGTTGATTGCATAATGGTGGAAACCAACTCTGAGGAAGTGAATTTCAGAGAGGTGATTCAAAATACAAATAAACTTTGAAAAGCAGAAACTGTGCACTGTGGAGGAGTGAGTGTCCAATGTATATCTAACTCTGACAATCTCTTCCTAAGTAGAATTCAATCGTCTGGTTATCTGTAGATGATTGTTTGCTGTTTAGGAAGGATTGCCGGTGTCAGGCGGTTAACCCATCGGCTGCGGGAAGACTCCTAAGAGGTTTTACTGGGTGGCTGCGGGAAGACTCTTTAACCCCCTCCGTCAGTTAACACGCGATCGCGTGTATTAATGGTTTGGACCAAACACCGATTTTGATGCAATGGCGTATATCAATTTGGGAAACTTAGTGTTAACTTAATTTATTATATATGCGATCACGTATATAATAGCGTGCAGGTGCTCGGTGTAGGGCAACACTAATTGTGGAGCTAGTTGGTAACTTCCTACCGAGCCAGGGAGTACCACAAATAACACTTCACCCAAATAGTGGCAAATAGTGTGTCGACTGTCCACAGATAAATAAGTTTAATTAATCTGACGGAGGGGGTTAAGATCCTAGGCCTAAAAATAACATTTTAAACACCCAGTGGCACTAAAAAAAAAAAAAATTGTGTTTAGGTGAGATAATTTCCCTCCATTACTTTCTACCACTCCTACACATGTGTCCCCCCCCCCCTTTTTTCCCCCTCCTCCATTATCAGGTATTTTCTCTATTATTCCCGATATTTATTGAGTATTTTCGTGGGAGGACAAGTGTCATAATGGCGGGAGGGATCAGGGGTGCGGGCATAGCCCTCTCTCTATGTATCATCCTTCTCAACATCCAGAGGGGCTGTGCTGATATACAGGTGCAGAGGGGACTGGTAGTGTACCAGGTCAACACTAAACAAGTATTGAGGGACCTCGTCACACAGAAATCACACACAAGTGAAATATCTGTCACCATTCCTGCCTGGTCTATTTCATATATCGGGAAGATATAAGCCGCGGCGGCTTGGGAAGTACTCTGGCACAACCTCGCTACAACACCTATTGTGCTACACTCTAATTAGCTGCGGAGATGTAGAGACCAACCTCGGCCCTAGTTCAACGTTGAAGAAACCTCACCACCAAACAAGTAAGGCAAACACCGACATTTCAACAGTCCCTAGCAGTAAACTTCGTTATAACAAACTGGACAAACAGGCAACCCAGTCTCCCGTCGTCACGCTTCAACTCCCAACCAAGACCGCAGGGCAACCGCCAGCACAGTGCCAACACTCTACCTACTCAACATTACCCTCAACTGTATCATCACTACCACAGATATCGGTGACCCAAGTAACACAACATGCAACCAGAACACCCAGAAAAGCAGGAAGCTCTAGCAAACACATCGACAATGAAGTAACAGCAACGAACAAGAAAGACAAGAGAAACCACCCACCCCCCACAACACGACGCCGCTGCACAACAAATCAACCAAACCTACTACAACACAACCCAACACTATCGGCGACCCAGGTAGCTCAACATGCAACCAGAACAGCTAAAAAAGAAGGGATAAGTTGCAACAACATCAACAATAAAGCAGCAACAAAGGCCAAGAACAAGGACAACATCAAACAACAAATACAGGTAGGGGTGGGAGGGGGGCAAGGGGGAGCCACAACCTGTCCCCATCTCACGCGCCCACACCCCAGCAGCCGCTCACGGCGCTCAGCTGATCACCACACCGCCAGACGTACGATGAACAGTAACAGGAAAATATGTATAGTGTGCGATATTGGATTCAACAAAAGGAGTACAACTTCACAATGTAGTAGTTGTAATGAAACAGTACACGATCGATGTACTTACGTTACTAGCAGAAAAGAAGTGGAATGCGATAAATGTAGGGAAGTAGCTATTAAAGCTCCTAAAATCATTTGTGAAATATGTGAATCACTCATAACAAGAAAACAAAGGATCCTAAACTGTGTTAAGTGTAAAACTGTAGCTCACATGAAGTGCATCTCTAAGAAGACCAACAGTGAAGAACGGGAATTCCTATGCAACATGTGTGCCTTGCATTCATTACCGAATATTAATGTAAATGAACCAAGTATTAACAACTCAGAATCCAGCCAGGACACATTCAAAATCAAAGATGAATACAGAGTGTTCACCAACAAAGGGCTCCATCTTATCCACATTAACGCCAGATCAATGTACCATAAATTGTCAGAAATAAACTTGTTAGCTAATAAGGCCAAAGCTTCAATAATTGCAATCACAGAAACCTGGCTGGATTCAAGTATAAACGATGGTGAAATAAACATTCAAAGTTTCAACATGGTTAGGAATGATCGCAATAGGCAAGGGAGAGGAGTATGTCTGTATGTAAAAAACAACCTCATACACACAACTAGGACCGACCTCCATGTAGAAAATCACGAAGCTCTGTGGATCGACCTACACCTGCCGAGGACAAGACCCATCACAATTGGGGTGTGCTATAGGCCACCAGACGACACACAATTTTTGACCAAATTTGAACGAACTTTGTCATCGCTAGACCCTCGGAATGAATCCATTATACTAGGGGATTTTAACCTGTGTTACAAACAACGAAATAATAGGCTTGTACGAGAATATAGGCACATACTGACAATGCACAATCACAAACAACTCATCACAACCCCCACACATATCTCTGAGAACACTGCCAAAATATTAGACCACATAAACTGTAACAGAGAGGACAAAATATCCCAATCAGGGGTTATACAGACTGGGATAAGTGATCACTTCGTCACATATTGCACACGGAAAACCACAAAAATTACCCTAGAGAATCACAAGGTTATCAAAACAAGGTAACTCAGAAACTACAACAAAGAAACATTTCTGGACATTTTCTGGAATACAGACTGGTCTCCAGTGTTTGGAAGTACAAACGTTAATGACGCATGGGTTGGCTTCAGAACCATCATCACAAACATCCTACACGAAATAGCTCCTCTGAAAGACATACAAATTAAAGCAAGATCAGACCCATGGATCAACAATGAGATACTACACCATCTGGAACACAGAGACAATCTGTTAAAAAGGTTAGTGAAACATAGACAGGATCAAGGTCTGAAACATGAGTTCAACAGGGCCAGGAATAAACTAAGTAGAAAAATCAAATCAGCGAAAACTAATTATTTCCACAATAAGGCAGAGGAATATCAGAATAACCCAAAGAAACTATGGAGGCACCTAAAAACAACAGGCTACAGCAACAAGGCAAGGGATTCGTCTAACACTAATATTGCTCTCAACATTAATGATCAGGTTTGCCACGATAAACGACAAATTTCAACCTACTTCAACACCTTCTTCACCTCCGTAGCAAACACACTTGCACAGAACCTACCGCAACCTCTCAATAAATACACGACAACAACGGCCACCTTTCGAAATTTCTACAGAGATAAAGGCATACACCCGAACACATTTGGATTGCAAAATATTACACCAAAATACACTTTTGACGAGCTCTCTAACCTAAATGTACATAAAAGCACAGGACCAGACAAAATTCCTGCCAAATTTCTACGAGATGGAGCCATTGGTATAGTAGGTCCCCTTACCCACATCATCAACCTGTCAATGAACACCAACACTGTACCTGCTGAACTGAAGGAAGCTATTGTAACCCCTCCATTCAAGAAAGGAAATAAACTAGAAGTTGGCAACTACAGACCAGTTAGCATATTATGTATTGTATCTAAAATCCTTGAAAGAGCGGTATACACCCAAATTGAACACTACCTCAAAGAAAATTATCTATTTTATAAGTTTCAATCAGGTTTCAGATGCATGTACTCGACTGACTCCTGTCTCATCCACTTAACAGATCACATTCGTAAAGAAATGTCTAAAGGTATCTACACCGGTATGGTTCTTCTTGATCTACAAAAAGCGCTTGACACAGTACACCATGATATCCTATGTAATAAACTACAAGCAATGGGCATTGGGTCTGTGATCTGGTTTAAATCTTATCTTAGTGGTAGAACACAAAGAGTCAAAATTGATGATAATATATCTGATCCTATGCCAATTAACTGTGGGGTCCTGCAGGGAAGCATCCTTGGTCCCTTACTCTTTTTCTGTTATGTGAACGACATGGAACTGAGCGTCTCGTATAAATTATCACTATATGCTGACGACAGCGTGCTTTTGGTTTCAGGAAAAGACCCAATAAGTATTGCCACTTCACTTTCCAAAGAACTAGAATCATGTAGTGAATGGCTAGTGGACAATAGACTATCTCTTCACCTGGGCAAGACGGAAGCCATCTTATGTGGGACAAAACGCAAACTGAAAGACATTGTGGGCTTCTCGATCAACTGTAATGATATTCCTATAACAACAGTGTCACAAGTTAAATATCTCGGACTAAAACTGGACTCGAGTTTGTCAGGTGAAACAATTTTGGAATCTATCCTGTGTAAGTGTAGAGCACGTATAAAATACCTGTATAGACAGGTGGGATGCTTGCCAGCGGCGACCAAAAAGACCTTTTGCCAAGCTCTTGTTCAATATCATTTTGACTATTCTGTGTCATCCTGGTACTCTGCATCATCTAAATCAGCACAGCACAAACTTCAGGTCACTCAAAATAAAATGGTTAGGTTCATGCTAAACCTAGGACCCAGATCACATGTTGGCCAGGAACAACTTCAGTCACTAGGTATGCTCAATGTCTCTGACAGAGCCAAACAAATCAGGCTTACTAATGCCTTCAACATTTTCTATGACAAAGCTCCAGAGTATCTTAAGAGTGATTTTGTTAAAGCAAATGAGAGGAGTGGACATAATACAAGAAACAGGATGTTTAATTTTAAGGTCCCGAGAATCCAAGGACAGGGTAAGCAAACATTCTTCTTCACTGCCATCAAAGACTGGAACGACCTACCCCAGTCAGTCCGTGAAAAGAGAACACTGTATTCCTTCAGACGTAGCCTGAAAGAACACCTGAACCGGACAGCTGCGAGAAGGGAGCACCAAGCTTATGTCTACTACTAAATACGACATAAGAGATAGGCAAACCAAACTGAAATGATTACTGATTACGGATTACTGATATTTACCATAGGATGTAAGGTATCTTAAAATAACCCCCTAGAAATACTTTCTCTAAAGTATCTATTTCTTTTATCCTCCCCTTTTCCCCAGCTAACCTAATCCCACAAGGACCCCAATGGAAATACGCCTAGCGGCCTTATTGGGCTATCCTTAGTTGGAATTATGCAAAGCTGGTACATGTCATATTTGTAACATACTATGTGGTACCAACTCTGTAAATTGCTAACTGAATAAATATTATTATTATTATTATTATTAGAGAGGGAGGAGGGTGGAGGAGTGTAACTTCGACCCTCCAAGCCAGTCTGAGTCCAGCCTTTGTCTCTCAGACCTCAGTGCCAAGCGAGACACAAGAGAGGGAGGGTGTTAGTCTCTCACTGCTCAAGGCCAGATTATGACCGCGGGGCTAAAAGATACAAATAACCAATTGCTGTTACCACTTGTTTTATTGCTTTCCCATGTTCACATGTTCATATTAAAAGTAAAATAGGCGCATGTGGATAAGTATTAATTATATATATTGTAAATTAACGATTTTAGTGAGGAATGAATCAGAATACCTTAGCACAGGGGTGTGGTGTATACTACAGGGGCTTAGCGCTTGCTGAGTTAATTGACCACTTGCGAGTTTCAGGCTATAAGGAAGTTGGAGCCGTAAACATGGAAACTTAGCAGAAATATAACAATAATGCGAGCTTATGATGGATACAAAGTCTGTTGAATTTGGCTTTATGTGTTATATTTGCTGGTAATTCTGCTAAATATCGATGTTTATAGGCCCAATTTCCTTATAGCCCGAAACTCGCAAGTGATCAATAACAAGTGGCCTTCCATAGCTGAGTAAATAATTAATTCCCTATATATATATTACCTCTTTTTCTCTTGTAGCTTTTCCAATCTCTTCCTTACCTCGTATTTTTGCATTACCGGTATCTCTTTCTTATCTCTCCCTTAACTAGTTTCCCCTTTTTTATCTCTTGCTTACCAGTCTTCCTCTTCTTTTAACTCTTTATCTCTTTCTTGATTCCCTTACCATGTCTCGAACCTCTTTTCCCTTTGCAATATCCTTCTCGTCTCTCCCTTACCTCTTTCAATGTTTTATCTCTTTGCCTCTATATTCATCTCTCCCTTTCCTGTTTCATCTGTATCTCTTATCTCATCTCTCCCTTACCTCTTTTTATTAGCTCATCTCTCCCTTACCACTTTTTATTATGTCATCTCTCCCTTACCTCTTTTTATTATCTCATCTCTCCCTTACCTCTTTTTATTAGCTCATCTCTCCCTTACCTCTTTTTATTATCTCATGTCTCCCTTACCCCTTTTTATTATCTCATCTCTCCCTTACCTCTTTTTATTATCTCATCTCTCCCTTACCTCTTTTTATTATCTCATCTCTCCCTTACCTCTTTTTATTATCTCATCTCTCCCTTACCTCTTTTTATTAGCTCATCTCTCCCTTACCTCTTTTTATTATCTCATGTCTCCCTTACCCCTTTTTATTATCTCATCTCTCCCTTACCTCTTTTTATTATCTCATCTCTCCCTTACCTCTTTTTATTATCTCATCTCTCCCTTACCTCTTTTTATTAGCTCATCTCTCCCTTACCACTTTTTATTATCTCATCTCTCCCTTACCTCTTTTTATTATCTCATCTCTCCCTTACCTCTTTTTATTATCTCATCTCTCCCTTACCTCTTTTTATTATCTCATCTCTCCCTTACCACTTTTTATTATCTCATCTCTCCCTTACCTCTTTTTATTATCTCATCTCTCCCTTACCTCTTGTTATTATCTCATCTCTCCCTTACCTCTTCTTCATTTTATATTTCTTACCGGGTACCTCTCTTGTCTCTTGCTTGCTTCTGTATCTCTGTTTTATCTCTCCTTCTCACGCTTTCCTGTTTTCTCTCTCTATCTCTTATATCATTTCTCCCTTAAATCCCTTCCCTCCTTTTTTCACTATTCCTCTTGTATTTTGTTGTGTATAAAAGAGACAAAAGGCAAAGCTGCCTGCAACAAGTGTCTCCCCCAAAGATGAAAGTGAGAAAGCCAAATTTAAGCATTTTTAATAGATGTACATTGTTAGAAGGAAGAGTGTTGTGCTTGTTTAGTGTAGTGAAATGGATAGGAGGAGGTGTTTGTGAGAGCTAGCTGGATTACTCTCATGTAGGTGAGACACCATAGTACCATGTCAGATCATTAAAGTTTTTAAAATACTTAATGGGTTTGACAATGTGGATTATAGCAAAATGTTTAGCCTCAATATGAATACAACTCGCAACCGTGGCTGGAAATTATAATTGAAAAGGTTGAACACTAGTATTTGTGGAAACTTTTTCACATATAAGATCTGTTCTACCTGGAACAAACTTCCCTCCGAAGTTGTAAATAGTTCTTCAGTAGAGCAGTTCAAGAAGAGAGTAGATTGTATTTTGCACACTCTGTAAAGAGTGTAGTGCACTGAACAGTCTCTTTCTCCTTCCACTTCGAGTATCTCCTCGGAATGGACCGCAAGGTCTCTGAGATACTAACTATTCCTTGTAACTCCTTGTAACTATCTCTCTCTCACGCACACACACACACACACACACACTATGACGTTAGCTGTTATGTGAGGGCATTGTACTCTATGCTGCTAGGTTAATTACCTGGCCTCCTTCCTTCCTCTTCTCTCTCTCTCTCTCTCTCTCTCTCTCCAAAACATAAGATGTTGTGGGAAAATGTTGTTTTGGGTGAAGTACTTGGCCTCCTTTCTATTTTCAGAGAGAGAGAGAGAGAGACAGAGAGAGAGAGAGAGAGATAAGAAAACAAATAAGCATAGGTAAGGCGTAGATTTGGTGTGTGTGCTGGACTTTGACGGGAGAGGACGTATGGATTTTTCTCTCCGTGGTGAACAGCAAGTTAGTGAAGGAAGGGGTGGTGATGGAATTGTGATACAAACATCAGGGTGAGTGTGAAATTACGGTGATTTGATATTGGGTGAAACTCTGGATTTCTATCTAACTAAAATCAAACAACAAGTGAAAGAAGAGACGGTGAAAGAAGAGACGGTTATTTGAAGAGCGCTGTGCCGGGCAGTGAGGGAGGCCTACAGGAAGGGCAAGCCGGTGCCTGGCATACCTCCCTCCCTCCTCTCCCCCTTGACTGTCACCAGCCAACACCACTCACCCTCGGGTACCCCCCCACCGTCCCTTCCCCACCCACACCCCTTCTGTCATCACACCAGCGCATGGAGATACGTGTCATGTAGAAGTGAACCGGAGTATTTTGCAGTACGCTGATGCAGAAAAGACGACCACAGCAAGGGGAAATATGCAGGAGAGAAACAGCGATATACAGTAGAGGTGAAAAGGCGGAGTGAGGGAGTAGAGGAAGGGGCCATAAACCGCGCTGACCACAACACTCCCCCCCCCCCCTTTCCCGTCACCACCACCACTCCTCCCCTCGCTTAATATAGTACGATACCTGGCAGTGTAAAGGCAAAAATAAGTGTATTTAGGTATTGTTCTTATCTAAATCCGTGGGGGAGATTTATATTGAAAACAAAATGTCAGTGGTAGTTTGGGATGCACTAGAGGTTTGACCCATTAAGGCAGTGTATGGGCCATGTGCAAGTTGGGCCCGCCTTGCTGACAGTATGGTCGATAAAGACATTGCAGTTTCTTGAGAAAGAATACAGGGAGATAATCGTTCACGAGAGGGCGTGGCAGCAGCTTAAAAATAAATGTGTGTTTGTGTAAGAGAGTAGTAGCTATATAGAGAGAGGGAAATACAGTGACCACAAGTATTCAACCCTCCCCCTCCCCCCCCCCATCCTTACCCACACATTCCCTTCCTTCTCCTCTCCCCCTCCCCTCCCCTTCCCTCTTCCTTCCACTTTCCTCTCTCTCCCCCCCCCCCCACATCCCCCCAACTAAACCTCCCCCCCTGTAAACCTCCCCTCCTATAAACCTCCCATATAAACCTCACCTCCTATATAGTCCCTCATGCTGCTATTACATGAGTTACATGATGTAATATTTTGTACATATTTTTGTCCTGAAAATAACTAAAATCATAAGACAAAATTGGCTGGCTTCCATTTAAAGTTAGGCATATTTAGAATGTAAAGCGGCTCAAATTGCCAAGGTTTCTTTAGTTTTGTATAGAGTCATTTAGCTTTGAGGAAACATGCCGATTATATTAGGTAAGGTTCTATATGATTTATGGCCGAGTCAGGAAATCAGACTGGAAGTGGTATATTTCATGTGAGAGTTATCTCTAACGAACTAGTAACTAAGTATCCTATTTAAAATAAGGTATAATTTGCTGATATATTGTGTGCATACTGATAACCAGGACCTTTTTCTCAAACTAATGGTAGATTTATAACAACATCCTTCTTTAATCCTTAGCACTATTTTGACACTTGTCTTTTTAATCATTTTACTCTCTTAAAACTCCTTCAGACATATTATGTTCCAGTAAGTCCACGGAGGCGGGCGCCCGGTATCATTGCCACTGCACCACACAACTGTCAAAACCACACTGCTGGCCGTTAGAATTGTCGGAGGAACCTGGGGTTGCCACCAACCGACAGATCTTCATCTAACTTACCGGACTTACTGAGCTCATATGACGCTCAATCGCGTCATAAACTTATTGGAGAGGCATGTAGATAAGTCCATATGACGCGATCGCGTCATATGAGTTTTTGGTCATAAGTTCCATATGACGCTATCGCGTCATATATGTCGCAAGGAGGTATTTAGTGTATTTCCTTTCTCACTACAATAATCGTTTTGTATTATATTTTAAATTTATTTTGTGGTTAATGTTTTTTCTTTTCTTTTCGCGTTTACTCCTTGTGCTTATTTTTAAACACTACTTTTATTATATTTTCTTTTTCTTTTTTCTTTTGCAGTCACTGTCTTGTAATATAGCCTGATCTTCTGTAACTTTGCATTATACTATGTGAGTAAAATAACTTCTCTTACTCTTTCTATTTCTAACGCTACTCATAGGATGTTTACATTTTCACCTTTATCGGGCAGAGTCTCGTCCCTTAGGAAGTAATGATAGATAGACTCAGTATTAGGGAATAGGTAGATAATTAACCCTCTCACGACCATATGATGCAGTGGTTGCCAGATTAGCAATAAGCAATAGAGTTGTCTCACTCTTATAATTACCTCTCCAAAATTAGTTTTCTGCCCACAGCTAACTCAAAGACAACTGCAGAGGTTAAAGTAACTAAACTAAAGGTTTCTAAATACCCCTGATGGTAACAAAGGTTTTAAAATATCCCTAATAGGCTCAAAATTGCGTCAAGAACGTGAGAGGGTTAAGATAATAAGACAAGATGCCAGTAACACGGTACCAGTCGAGGAATAATCCTGATGAAAGACAAAACGCAGTGAGAGATGCAGTACAAATGAACCGTGAAACAGACAATCTAGTTAATGGGGATGTACAAGCAAACCCTGTTAGAGAAAATGCAGAAAATAACAATCAACAACTGCAGCCTGCAGAAGAAAATGCAGGAATCAATAATTCGCAAGGCAACAGAGGTGTGGAACAAAATAATGAAAATGGTGTAAACAAAGAAAATGAGCGAGAAATTATCGAAAATCGTGAACAGAACGAACGACCTCGTAACGTAAACATGAATGGTGGAGAATGTATGGGACATTCTGGTGACAGACTCACAACATTAGTGAATGAAATTTATACAGAAGTGATACAATGGCAACATAATAAGTTTGAACTATCGATTTGTGAAGCCGCGAAAGACATACCGGGGGAACTCAGACGTATGATCCTATGTTATGTTCAGGATGCCCTTTTGGTGCACGTGGCAATCAAGATAGCTTCTTTCATTCCTCAGTTGTTCCTTCAAAGAAAAAGACCAAAGGCAAAACTGAATGAGAACATTAAAGCGCTGAAACAGAGAATGGAGTAGTGGAAAAATGGGGAGTTAGACAAAGTCCTTAGCCAAGTACGAGCAATCCAGCAAAGACTGAAAACAAAACAATGAAGAAAGAGGAAGCCAGATGATATGGCACGATCAGTGGGAAATAGCATGAGGATTGGTAAAGTGGCACAGGCAGTCCGAATGGTCACTGGGGAAGCCTCAAGTGGGGTGCACGAAGTGAATCGACACATCTTGGACCAGCTAAAGAAGAAACACCCAGAAGCAAAACCAGCAAGTGATGAGGCCAAACTAGACGGGGAATATGTTCCTCCAGACCCGGTGATATATGAGAATATAACTGGAGACCTCGTATGGAGAAAGGCGCTGAAAACACAGGGAGGAGCAGGTCCATCAGGTGTAGAAGAAATGAAAATTCTCAAATCAAATGAAGGAACAACCCAAGGAAATCCAGTGGCAATGGCAATGTATGCACTGACACTATATATTCTGCAGCAGAAAATAAAACATGAGGCAACCCGAGTGAAACAAGTGGCGTATGTAGATGACCTCACAGGTGCAGGAAGAATAAGGGATCTCAAAGAATGGTGGCGGAGAGTACAATCGGTTGGCGCAGTCATTGGGTACCATCCTAATGCTAGTAAATCTCTACTAATAGAAAAAGAAGAAAAGTATGAAGAAGCGATGCAGACTTTTGATGAGACAGGAGTAAAATTATAAAGGAGGGTCAATGCCGTTTGGGAGCAGTAATAGGCACAGAGGAATGCAAGAGAGTCTATGTGCGAAAAAAGATAGCGGAGTGGGTAAAGGAAGTTAAAACCCTGGCAGACATTGCGAAATCTGAACCACATGCTGCATATACTGCCTTCACATATGGTGTTAAGCACAGATGGACCTTTCTTATGAGAACAGTGACTGACATTGGACAGATGCTCCAACCGCTGGAAGAAGCAATCAGAGGAGCATTCATACCCGCTTTAACAGAGATGGAAGGCGTCACGCAAGAGCTAAGAGATCTATTATCTCTTCCGCCAAGGCTCGGAGGTATGGGGATCATAAACCCAGTTGAGGCGGCACCTCATGAGTACCAAAATTCCCTTAAACTTACTACGTCTCTGACAGAAAAAATACGGGAGCAAAATGAAAATGATGAGGTGGACGAAGAGGAACAACAAAATGCAAGACAGGAAATTACAAAGAGCAGAGAAGAGACAGAAACATAGCCTAGAACAAATTAAGACCGAATGTAGTGAAGAACTGAAAATGAGAGTTGAGATGGCACAAGACACGGGAGCTTCAAATTGGCTCACTTCATTACCAATAAAGGAAAAAGGCTTCAGCTTAAATAAACAAGAATTCAATGATGCCGTAGCCTTGAGGTATGCTTGGCCAGTTTCGAACCTGCCGCTGAAATGTGCATGTGGTGAAATAAACAACTCAGACCACTGTATGACCTGTAAGAAAGGAGGATTCATCTGTATCCGGCATGATGAAGTACGAGACATCACTGCACAAATGCTGGACGAGGTGTGCCATGATGTCAGAATCGAATCGGAACTTCTGCCTATGGACGGACAGCGCTTGGCCCACAATACTGCAAATACTTCAAATGAAGCAAGAGTGGACGTAAGTGCTTGAGGTTTTTGGACGAGAGGACAATGGGCTTTCTTCGACATCAGAATCTTCAACCCAAGAGCACAAACATATCGCGAGCGAGGACTCAAGGCGGCATACTTGAGAAACGAAAGTGAGAAAAAACGCGCTTATGAAGAAAGAATTTTGAACAGGGATCAAGGAAGCTTTACTCCTCTGGTCTTCTCATCGTCGGGAGGAATGGGACCTTCTGCAAGTGTCTTCTATGCCAGATTAGCTGAACAAATATTGGAGAAAAAGAGCCAGCATGGAAGCCAAGTCATAACTTGGATGAGATGCCGGCTCTCTTTCTCTCTTCTCAGGTCTGCACTCCTATGTCTCAGGGGTACAAGGTCCTCCCCGCTACAGAGGCCAAGAGTGAGAGACTTGGACTTTGAAATGGTCGTGGCGGAGGGCCGAATCGGGGAACAACTAGGTTGATTGTAGGGAGGTACTGGTACAATAAGATAAACTATAATGTAACTAAAATAAGATAGATTGTACACCACTTTGTAACTGTCACCTAAATGAAAAAAGAAAAAAAAGAAAAAATAGAAGGAAACATGCTTACATTACTGAAATGTTTGTGGACATGCAGTAATGTAAGTAATGGTCACTCTTCTGTAAATCTAAAATTACTTACTTAAGAATGGGAAAAAGGTGGGACCTTCACGACATCAAGCAGCCAACCAGCGATGACCTCGCCCGCCCCCCACCTTCCTCCTACTATTCCTGCCTCTACGCACATTAATACGCAAGCCTCCACACACAGGACATCTAACAGCCAATCACCGATAACTTCGCCCCCCCTCAAGCTACCACCGACGAGAAGCAGTGAGCGACTCGCTAGCAAGCTACCCTCAACCAATAGGACCCAGTAGCCACTCCCCCTCATCGCCCCCCCGAGCCACTCTTTTTGTATATATATCCATCATTTTGTACTGTTTAATCATTCTCTTGAAAATGCTAGATGCCTAGCAAAACGTCGAATCACCATGCATTTTGCCAACCTCCTCCACCTACTGACTGAACCCCAATGAAAATTAATCAGAAATATTGAAACGCTGAATAATAAAATATTGAATACTGAAACTGCTATTTCTTTTAACCTTGTATGCATTAAAGAAAATATATACCGGTATATATATATATATATATATATATATATATATATATATATATATATATATATATATATATATATATACTGTATATGTATATATATATATATATATATATATACAGTATACAGTATATACCGATATATATATATATATATATCTTGGTGTATCTCTTTCATCCAACCTTTCTTAGAAAGATCATATTACCACTCTTGCTCAGCCAGCTTCCAAGAAGTTAGCTGTGTTCAACCGTCTCCTTGGGTTCTACACCCACGCACATCTTCTTGCTCTGTATCAGGGCACAGTGCACCCCTGTATTGAGCATTGTTCGCATGTGTTGGGAGCTTCCACCCATACCGCACTTCTCGAAAACCTAGAGTCAAAAGTATTTTGCCTCATCAATTCACTTCCTTTTACTAGTTTCCTACAATCTCTTTCTACACGCCGCAGCAATGTTACATTTCTTTCACTTTTTTATCACTATTACAATAATCAGTGTTCTTCGGAGCTCTCTCAGTGCACACCCCCTCCCTTGTGGCGAATGCGAGACACCCACCTTTCAACACAGTCCCACTCCTACAATCAATCAAGCAATCCTTCATCTTCTCTCAATATTCTCGGTGTCTCTTTTTCTTCTGCTCTCACTTGGAAGGACCATATTACCAGTCTTGTTAAGGCAGCCTCCCAGAAGCTGGGTGTGCTCAACCTCCTCAAGGGGTTCTTTACCCCTGCACAGCTTCTTGCACTGTACAGGGGCACAGTGCATCCTTCTATTGAGTATTGTTCACATGTGTGGGGAGGATCCTCTCACACCACACTCCTAGACAAAGTAGAAAGGAAAGTCTTTCGTATCATTAACTCCCGCTCACTCACCAACTCTCTGCAATCTCTCTCTATTCGCCGCAATGTTGCATCTCTCTCACTATTCTATCGCTACTATAATAATCAATGTTCCACAGAGCTTTCCCAGTATATGCCACCTCCTCTACGTTGGGTACGTAGTACCCGTCTTGCAACTAAAAATTATACAGGCATGGTCACTACGACCTATAGGGCTATCCACATTGACCTGTTCCACTATATCCTCCTCATTGCTAAAAATTAAATCAAGTACACTCCCCTGCTTCCCATCACTATATCTTGTCATCTCTGTAATATGTTGCGTTAAAAAATAATCTCTTACTTTCTCTATAAACTTGCTTTCAAGGCTACACTGTCCCGCTGGAGTAGTACAATTTGCCCAGTTGATCCTTGGCAAATTGAAATCACCAATCAAAATCTTATATTTGTTCTCTATTATCTATTTCCTCCATTGCTTTCAGTAGGTTATCATCCTCTTCCCTACTATTATTTGGGCTTCTATATATAGAGGCAATTAGAATTGACCCTCTTGTACATTTTACTTCAATACACAAATACTCACAATACTGCTGTCTCATATCCACCTCATTTACCTTGAGCTCTTTTCTTACATAAATAAACAGTCCTCTTCCAACCTCTGCTCTAATAGCATTCCTCTCCTACAACTGTAAGAGTACATTTTTGTTTGCATTGACATTGCTCATGAAAATCAAATAAGCATGCATAATTTACTTAAAAACCCATCAGTTAGTTTCATATATATTAATAGAATAGTTGACCTTGAGCTTTGACCTTAATCTTGACCTTTATGATGTCTCAAAATATATTATTTCCATTTGCATTTAAAGTGCAACTATCTCACCAAATTTTGTGAAGTTTGCAAGAAAAGTAAAGAAAACAGCATATTGACCTTTTATTTGACCTTGACCTTTTATATGGAATTGTAGTTTCTTGTATAACCTTGGTCTAGGTATTCCTAATATACATGGTAAGCCTAGTGAGAATCTCACAGTTAGTGTAAGAAATACTAGTAATAAACTTATTTTGACCTTGACCTTTTACCTTACCCTTTAGAATATTTATCTAAAATTTGGGCAATACGATATCAAGGTTACCAGTAACTTGTATAGTGAAAATGAAGACATTTGAGTACTGGGAGGCTCTCCGTAGTACTTCTTTGATTTCCCATGGAATGACTATTACTTCCGTGGCCGAGGACCCGAGGAGAGTGCTGAACGCATTACGGAGGTAATCCTCCCGGGCATGGAAGCGTACATTCCATTTTCTTTCTCTCAGTCTAATGCCAAAAAATCTTGGTTTACTCACGCTTGTTCTATTGCTGTCCGCAACAAGAAGGAAGCATTCAAACGGTACCGACGCCTTAAAACTCACAAATCTCATTCTTCCTATGTTTCTGCCCGGAATCAAGCCAAATCTGTTCTTCGACTCTTTCATCAATAATAAATGCACTGAACTATCCAACTCTAGCTCTTCCCAAGCTTTCTGGCATCTAGCCAAAAACCTCTCCAACAACTTTTCTTCCCCGTCTTTCCATCCCCTTTTCTACTCTGATGGCACAACCATCACTTCTTCCTCTGACAAAGCTGAACTCTTCGATCAAATTTTTGCCAGAAACTATACCTTGGATGATTCCGGTGCTCTTCCTCCCTCTCCACTCCCCTCTTTCCTACTTATGCCTAATATCCTAATCTCTTCTAAAGATGTACTTTGTACCCTCTCTGGGCTTAATACTAAGAAGGCGTACGGTCCGGACGGTGTTCCTCCTGTTGTACTTAAAAACTGTGCTTCCGTGCTGACCCCCTGCCTAGGCAAACTCTTTCGTCTCTGTCTTTCCTCTAACGTCTTTCCTTCTTGCTGGAAGTTTGCTCTCATTCAACCTCTCCCAAAGAAGGGTGACCGCTCTCAACCCTCTAACTATCGTCCAATTGCTCTCATCTCTTGTATCTCTAAAGTTTTTGAAACTATTCTTGCTTCCAAATTTCTTAAGTATTTCTCTTCTCATAATCTGCTCTCAGATCATCAGTATTGCTTCCTTAAGGGTCGCTCTACTGGTGATCTTCTTTCATATCTTACTAACTCTTGATCATCCAACTTTCAGGACTTCGGTGAGACTTTTTCTGCTGCACTAGACATATCGAAGGCCTTCGATAGAGTCTGGTACAAATCTTTAATTTCCAAACTGTCCTCCTTCGGTTTCTGTCCCTCCATCTGTGCCTTTGTCTCTAATTTCCTTTCCGGCCGCTCCATAGCTGCGGTTGTGGATGGCCATCGCTCATTTCCTCATCCTATCAACTCTGGTGTTCCTCAGGGTTCTGTCCTATCTCCTATTCTCTTTCTAATTGTCATAAATGATCTTCTCAGCTGTACATCCAGTCCCATCCATTCATATGCAGATGACTCTACCTTACACCACTCAATTAGTTTTCCAGAATGCCCCAGCCAGCAGTCCCTCAAAAACAAACATAATGAAGCCATAAAACGCTTATCTTCTGATCTAGCTACTATTTCCAATTGGGGTAGAGAAAACCTTGTTGTATTTAATGCTTCCAAAACTCAATTTATCCATCTTACTACCCGTCAGGAACCTTCAGAGGACTATCCCTTATTCTTCAACAATACAAAATTAACCCTTCATCTTCTCTCAATGTTCTCAGTGTCTCTTTTTCTTCTGCTCTCACTTGGAAAGACCATATTACCAGTCTCGCTAAGGCAGGCTCTCAGAAGCTGGGTGTGCTCAACCGTCTCAAGGGGTTCTATACCCCTGTGCAGCTTCTTGCTCAGTAGAGGGGCACAGTGCGTCCTTGTATTGCGTATTGTTCACAATAGACCTCTCAACAGAGGTCTCTGGTTGACGCTTCTGATCTAGCACCAGAGCTATGACTGTAGACATCACTATGCCCAACACCTAGGATATGCACAGTTTATCTCTATTTTGTTGTGATTCTACACATTTTTATTATGCAGTATATGACTACACTAAGTCCTTATATAGTATAGTAATAAAGGGAAAGTCCAAATGCAGCTGATAATGACTACAAACATAATTATAAGCTGATTAATTATTGTAACAAAATTGGCGGGAAAATACCTGCTGACTTGGTATTGTAAATATACGTTATTTATGAATATGGGTGATTTTAAATTATATATAACAACAGTATGCATAGACCAAAGTAGGTGTCAGCTACAGAAATGTCGACTAACTGCTTATAATGAAGAATTATTCGAGGAGAGGGAGGGTGGATAGGTGGATATTGTGTGACACTCACCGCTTCCCCCAGAACCGCATGGCTTACTCGCTAGGACTCGCCAGGGCAGAGAATGTAGCTACAGTCTACCTATCATTGTGTACTTTCCTTCTCGAGAAAGCTTGTGTTGCAGACAGTTCAGAACTGTTCTTTGTTTTCGTCTGTCACAATCCTTTCTATTTTATTTAGTCAATTGAAAGTATTGTGTTAAGTAATTGAATGATGGGAAGGCGAGCGGGAGAGAGAGAGAGAGAGAGGAGACCAGGTGGTGTGACTTGGTGGTGAGTGTGGCGCGTGGCCGGCCCCCTTACATAGGCCTCGCGGGATTCGTTGCCTCCTGCCTAACACGGCCTACTAGGCGGCTGCTTACTGGGCGACTGTCGCGCGCCCTCGTGCCATTCCTGCGAACTGGGACTCCACCCATGCGGTCCCTGGAAATATCCTGGTCAGATCCGTCCCAGACAGCATACACTAAGCATCTCCCTTGAACTGTTCCACACTCTTGTCTTAGAATCTTTCTCTTCTACCGCCTCTATCATTTCCACTACTTCCTCACCTTTTATTTATATCAATCCCCCTCTGGTTCCCTGCATCCACACCTTGAATTGGTGGCCAGACTGTATTATATGCTGGATCTCACATTTCTTATGTACTAGGCTAAGGTTGAAGATAGTCATTGTCTTTTTGGGAGATTGTATTGCTCGGACTGTCTCCATCAATCACTAATGTTTCTACAGGGTTAAATAATGCTAGACTAGGGATCAGGTACCTTGCTGTTGGTGTTTTCACTGTGTGTAGGCTACTTTTGAGCTGCACGACACTACGGATTCTGTGGGTCACCTGGGTGGATCTTTTGTCTGTGTACCTTGGAGTTTAGACTGTGTAGTGTGTTACGACTGGGGTTCAAATATATCAGGGCTCTTATTCATTGGACTAGTAATGGCATAAATGTTACAACGGAAAGCGCTAGCTCCAACCTCTGATGTATATTCCCAGTGAACAAAGAACACAAATACTCTACAGAGTTCTATATGCAATAATAGGCTATCAAACTCTCAATAAATGTGCGTCTACTCTAGGCTTAATGTTATGTGAAAACAGCCTATTACTACCTATAACCGAAGGTGCTTGGTTATGGTATGCAAAGTAAGGTGGTAAGAGAAGTTACAGCTTACGTTACTTTAATCAATAAATGTCAGGCACTCCTGCATGAAAGAAAGTGCACTAAAGTCCTTCAACACTAACAAGGAATCTTCTTTAAATGTTAGATGCTATAAAAATGCTCGTATCGGAAATGGAACCCAAAAAGGCAGGCAGCGGAACAATGCTCGTGCAGGCTATGCACACAAAAAGTCAGAATATATAATGCCGTCGGAGCCAAGAATATCCTAAACACTACAACAATAATAATCGCCACAACAATGCAGTATTCCTATCAACAAAAAGAGCCTAAGTCGTTTGTGTCTCCATACATCAAACTAGGCTGCGAAATGCTTGTGTAATCATAAATGGGTATGCATAAAAAGAGTACTTGGTTTAATATACTTAATGCCTACTATGATTGATAAAGTCTAGCTAGAGCCAATGATACGAGATACTGGTGCGCATGGCATGCCGCATAGCCTAGTGTAATCTCAAGTCTTGCGTCAAATATTACGTTATAGGGAAGGGTAGCTCTCTTGAGAAACCTTAATACCGAAGTATTAAGCGTTCTCCTGGCATACCTCAAAGACAAACAACGAGCTTAGAACAGTGCAGAATAGTATAGGCAAAAAGCCCTCATTCGTGCATGCTCTACTCTCAATGGCACACAGACTAGAATTTACTCAATCAACTCCAGTTCTCAGGTATGTCGTGCAGCTTTTTTCCTAAAGCCAGCACTCCTAGGAAACAATACCTTATAATATCAGACCCCTAGTCTAGCATTATATAATCCAGCAGAACACTAATAATTAAAGGAAGCGGTACTAAACAATATGAATGCCAACCAATGCTTCGTGATCTACTTATCTTAACAACTAACATACATGGGTTATATCAAACCTCAACGCACAATACAACTGGCCAGCATGAAGCTGATTTTGCAGAGTTAACCAGAGGGGATATGGTATTAATAAAAGGTGGTGAAAGATATGGAAAAAGAGAGAGGTAGGCAGAGGAAAAGATTCTCAGGTGCAGTACAGGGGACAGGTATCAAAGGATAAAGATGGATGCGTTCTAGAAACCAGATCTGAGGGAGAGAGTGGCGAGGAACCAGTATATATACCGGGACTAGGTCGAGCCGCGTGGGAAAAAAGCGGTAACAAGTCCTCTAGCCACTAGCAAGGGAGCTAGCAGCATGGTAAGGACCTCTCTCAACCAACCCCCACGAGGCAGCCAGCCGTGACGTCATCGAGCGGGGCAAAAACACTGCGCGCCCCCCTCTCACTCTGTTCTACTCTCTCTCTCTCTCCCAGATCCCATCATTACTAGTTAATGATAAAACATATATTTTACAATTAAATATATAAAGCCTTGACATGGGTGAAAACAAAGAGCCTTTCTGGACTGCCCATGACACAAGCTTTCATATGAAATAAAGCACACTCTAATACATAAACTGTAGCCCCATCCACTGCCCTGGCGATCCTAGCGAGTCACTGTAGGACAAGCCATGCGGTTCTAACGGAGTGGTTAACGTCACACCTCCCCCAAGATTTTTCTCAGAGGCCCCAAGGCTCACAAAAATCTGATGGTTAGAACCCATGCTATATCTCTACTTCCCATCACCCAGCGGCAGGAAAATATCTGGCACAGTTCCTCAATAAAACATTTTACAAAATTATAACCCTCCCCAACACAATAGGTTAAATTATATGTAGTTATGCTCCTCAAGAGCGAGCTTCTCTAGCCCAGCATTCTGAGAGGAGTGTAACTCAGAATTACTGCTATAACATACTGAAAAAATTCAACTATCAAAGAAAGAGTTTTTTATTTGATTTTTATGTTTTTAATTTGTTTATTTCGGCTGCGCTATAGGGGCAAGCCTAGTTTTTTTCTTCTATACCAAACACTCAACTCCTGCTTTACGACCCAATACGCTGGGCTACAACCGCGAGCCAACAAGCACCAAGCGCAAAATACTATTCAAACTAAAGCAGGAGGCTACCCGTGTGTCAATCTACCCAGGATCATATACCCTTGAACGACCATCTGCAACCACGTTGTCACAACCGGCAATATGGCGTATGTCCAGGTTATATACCAATAACCTTAGTGACCACCTGGTCAGCCTAATATTCCGATTGTGAAACTGGTCCAAGAACTTGAGAGGGTGATGAGTAAACTACAATGACCGGACCATAGGCTGGAACATAGACCTCGAAATGCCCCAGCGCAAGCACAACCGCCAGCAGCTCCTCCTCGACAACAGAGCAGCTCCCCTGGGCCGAATTGTACTTCTCCGAACTCCGAGCAGAAACTAACAGGATGCTCCAGCCCATCATCGTCCTTTTCCACAAGGACGGCACCAGCCCCCACACCACTAGCCTCCGTTGCTAGTTGGAAAGGTAGGCTAAAGTCAGGGGCCCTGAGGATCGGGTGAGTGCACAACAGGTGTTTTACTTCTCTAAACACCTTCTCACACTCAGGCGCCCATTTGAACTTCTTATCCTTCCAGTTATCCTCCACCTGAGCTTGACTGTCCCGTTCTCCTTCTCCACCTTGACTGCTAAACATCATCACAGGCACAGTGAGAGGCTCAGGGGGGTGCCTCCCATACTCCTTCATGAGATTAACGTGACATAACTGATTGCGCTTCCGTCTGTCTGGAGTGGCTACCAAGTAATCCAGGTCTGATAGCTCCTCAACCACCCAATAAGGACCAGCGTACTTCGCGGATAAGGGGTGACCTACAAGGGGCAGTAGAATCAACACCTCCTGACCCACGTGAAACTCCCTGAGTTCAACCTTGAGGTCGTACCTGTCCTTCCTGAGGGCCTGAGAGCTAGTCAAATTACGGCTAGCCAACTCCAGACTGCGCAACATCCGTTCTCGACTGTTGAGGACACACTTGAGCATAGAACAAGGTTTTTCTGCGCCCTCCCATACTTCTTCAACCATATGGAGAGGCCCTCTGACACGGTGTCCAAAGACGAGCTCATTAGGGCTGAATCCCAAACTCTCCCCAGGTACCTCCCGCACAGCAAACAAAACAAATGGCAGGCCAAGATCCCAATCCTTCCCACTCTCAAAGCAACAACAACGAAGCACAGATTTCAAGGCTGAGTGCCATCGCTCTAACACACCCTGGCTCTCCGGATGATACGCAGATGAAACAACCCCAACAATCCCATGCTGCGGCATTGCTTGAACAAAGAGGCTAGAAGTGAAGTTGGGTCCCTGGACTGACTGAATCCCCTGCGGGTAACCATACCGAGAAAAATACACTAGCAAGCTTCGGACCACCGTCTTCGCCGACCCATTTCTCATAGGGTACGCGTCAGGGTACCTTGTTGCTACATCTCCCGACTGTGCATCACTGTCCTCCTTCAACTCTTTCGTCTTTTTAAGCCCATCCTCTGCCTTTTCAGGAACAGTTACTGGGTCTTCTCCAGACTCGAAATGTGGTCCTAATAATGAGTCCCCGAGAAGGTCCGTTGATACTAAACTCTCAACCACATCAACTTTCAACCCCTTCTCGGTACCCTTCCTCCGCTGATCTAAAGATTACTGACCAGAATGTGACTCCTTGGATGCAGGATCTCCGGTGACAACACATGCCATAGGCTGCACCGGACACTTCTCAACCCACTCCTGCTCCTCCCTACTCACGTCGGCCGACTTCTCGGCAACGACCAAGGGTGGAGCCTCAGAAGTAGGTCCCGCAAAGTCGTTGCCGAGAAGGAGGTCGACGCCCCCAACAGGTAACTTCTCCACAATTCCTACATCCAGGTCCCGAGTCACACCATCAACTTCCACCTTCATTCTTACAAGCGGGTATGACCTTGTCGCATTAACTCCCTGAACCACAACCACCCGGGCCGTATTGACAGGTTTACCAGTGAAATTTCTCAACAGTGTTTGCGATGCCCCAGTGTCACGCAAAATTCTCACCTCATGTCTTCTACCCCCCCACTCCACACAACCGAGTCCCCTGTGGTCACTAAAGGCATCACGGACAGGGAATAAGCCTTCCGGATCCTTCTGCACTGGCAGTGTATTTACCTCGGAAGAAATGCCTCTAACAAACTCCGATGTCCTCTTGAACACTCCAATGCCGTGAGCAAAAGACATGGCTGCCGGAGGAGGTCGACTAGGGCACTCATTTGCCTTATGACCCTCCTGGTGGCAACTAAAACACATAAATTTCGGTTTCGGCTTATACTGTGATGTAAAAGGCCCCTGACTTTTCACATACGGTGTGGTGTAAGGTTTGGATTCAGTTTTAGTTTCATGGCTCTTCTGTTTAAATGTGTCATTGTTACGGGGAGGGGGAGGATAACGGTCCTTAGCACTTACATCGTACTTCTGTGAGGACCCGCAACCCCGAATCAACGACAGCCGTCGATCAGCCATTTCTGCTGCTTCGACTAGAGTTCTTGGGTTTTTCTCCTTTAAGTTCAAAGTTAGATCACCGCCCGTGCTCTTAACACCTTACGAGCGGCCTATGCGGTTTATTTATATGTACCGCCCAGCGGGGTGTTTTTAGCCAAAATAGGGCTGTTTACGTGATCATTTTCATGCCTAAATAAGACCCAGAACGTAAAACAAGTATCTATCCCTGAAAGGGCATAAACAGAGCTTTCGAATGACACCATAACGATCCTTTTATGATGGCTAGTTTTCTTGCAATAACCGTGCAACGCGAGTGCAAAAAGCATGTAATTAGCCACTTTCCCGATACAATTCCTTATATAGCGAGTGAGAGAGGGAGGAGGGAGCTGGGATTCGTGTCAGTATGTTCGCCGCGGTGGTCTGGAGCAGTCATACACTCGCTACTCTCCTGCCACCACTTGTCTCTCTCTCTCAGCAACATTACGTGCTGAAATTGCCACTCGAGTTATGTCGAGCGCCGCCACATAGTCCAGCTTTATTTAACTCGACTTATGTGGTGAGCCGCTAATTAAGGGTTAAAGAACTGCTCCAACATCATTAACTGCTTAACTCCATCAAACGTTGTTACCTTCTCAGATCGGAGCCAGTTCCCCATAGCATCGGACAAGTCCCGGGCGTGTTCCAAAAAGGTGCTATCTCTTCCCTTAGTTACACCCCGGAACTTCAAACGGTACATTTCTGGTTGCAGTTCGTAAGCCCTCAGGACAGCCTCCTTGAGATCCTCATACACAATACATGACTCCAAAGGTAACGTATCGTAGGCTTTAACCCTTATTTAGCGGGTGGTAAGGTATTTTACACTGTACCGCTCAGCGGGCATAATCCCGAAATATTCGCTCAATTTCATTCGCCCTAGCGCTGTTACTCTGGCTCCAATGCGAACGAAACGATCATTTTTGGAAAGAGCAACTCTTCGTCTCCCCATATAAGTCTATGAATGAATGTTATGAATGAGTGTGGAGGGTGGGAAGAGGTGAGGAAGAGGAGGTACTTTTTGGTCTATTTCCCGGGCGCGTTCGGATGCGTTCGCTTTGGCCTGACTTCGGCCTCTCGCGCGTCTACTATTCCTTCGGTAATCGGTCTTATTTTTCTCTTATTTCTCCTTATTTCTGTATTCTCTGTATTATCTCTCTCTCTCTCTCTCTCTCTTTCTTTCTCTCTCTCACTCCTGTCTGTGTCTCTCTCTCTCTCTGGCTCGCTCGCTTTCCCTCTCTCGCATTCCCTTTCTCTCTTCCTCATCCGTATATGTAATTCTCATTATTATTTTCTCTAACTAATGCCTCTATTTCATTTATTTGCTTGTAATATTTCTGTATTATTATATCTTTTTCACTCTTTCTTCAGTTCAGTTTCTGCACACTCTCTCTCTCTCTCTCTCTCTCTCTCGCTCTCTCTCTCTCTCTCGCTCTCTCTCTCTCTCTCTCGATCGCTTGCTTTGCAGGTTTTTGTTTTATATATAATATTATTTCACAACACATTTCCAAATCACCCTATGGGGTAGTGTTGAAGACTCATTTTTTGTTTGTGGTGTTCCCAGGAGGTGTTATCCACATGTGATTGAGGTAGGCAAAAGGCAGTTATGTGATTGAGGTAGGGAAAAGGCAGAACTGCCTATAGCGAGTGTATGAATGGGATTGAGGTAGACAAAAGGCAGAACTGCCTATAGCGAGTGTATGAATGTGATTGAGGTAGACAAAAGGCAGAACTGTCTATAGCGAGTGTATGAATGTATGTATGAATGAATGACATGGATGTATGAGGTGGACCAAGAACCAGATGGATGGATGAGATTCGAAACTTTGATAGACGTATATATCACGGTATACGGTAGAAGTAATTCCTTACAATGTACCGTACATCGTGATATATACGCCTATCAAATGATTGCCATCAATATACGGTATATATATAATATATATATATATATATATATATATATATATATATATATACAGTATATATATATATATATATATATATATATATATATATATATATATATATATATATATATATATATATATATATATATATAGGCTGTATATTAATGTATATATATATGCAATATTTGATATATATATTTATATATATATATATATATATATATATATATATATACCGTATATTGATGGCAATCATTTGATAGGCGTATATATCACGATGTACGGTACATTGTAAGGAATTACTTCTACCGTATACCGTGATATATACGTCTATCAAAGTTTCGAATCTCATCCATTCATCTGGTTCTTGGTCCACCTCATACATCCATGTCATTCATTCATACATACATTCATACACTCGCTATAGACAGTTCTGCCTTTTGACTACCTCAATCACATTCATACACTCGCTATAGGCAGTTCTGCCTTTTGTCTACCTCAATCCCATTCATACACTCGCTATAGGCAGTTCTGCCTTTTCCCTACCTCAATCTCATAACTGCCTTTTGCCTACCTTACCGTATACTTTACTGAACGCCTGCAAATAATACGCTAAAAAATGCTTGCAATCAAAATTTCAAACAATTTGAAGGTCACATGCAATTATATATGTATAGGTAGACCCAGAGATGAAGAGACAAGAGAGAGAGAGAGAGTGTCGTGATAATAACAATGGTACATATGTATCGTATATATGAAAAATAATATATACGGTAGGCCTACATATGTTCCCCACAATCATATAATGCCAAGCACCAATATTCCATCTTTCGTTGTTTGTATTACCGTAAAAATTTACTGATCACCTTCAAATAATACGCTATAAAATGCTTGCAATCTCTCTATTTTCTCTAATCTCTCTCACGCCTCCTGTCTCTCTCTCTCTCTCTGGCTCGCTCGCTTCCCCTCTTCCTCATCCGTATATGTAATTCTCATTATTATTTTCTCTAACTAATCCGTCTATTTCATTTATTTGCTTGTAATATTTCTGTACTATTATATTTGTTTCACTCTCTTTCTTCAGTTCAGTTTTCTGTATTCTCTCTCTTTCTCTCTCTCTCTCTCTTCCTCATCCGTAATATGTAATTCTCATTATTATTTTCTATAATCCCTTTCTTTATTTGCTTGTAAAAATGTCTGTATTATTATATCTTTTTCACTCTTTCTTCAGTTCAGTTTCTGCATTGTCTCCTCTCTCTCTCTCCTCTCTGTTTCGCTTGCTTTGCAGGAAGTTTGTTTTTGTTTTATATATAATATATAATAATTTACTTATCATTACTTACTATATCGTATAAACAATAGTAGGTAGCCAACTTACCATAATACCGATACACCAAACCGATACGCATGCGGTTATGTTTATCACCTGTTTACTAAAGTGCCACCATTATCGATTTTCGTCGAGCCGAATGGAGCGGGAGGGTTACCAATTGAAGTTAAATCCGCTAGCATATATTGTTAGATGTAAGACATGATAAATACCACTAGAAATATGAATTGGCAAAATCCATATAATATCACTTCGAAATTGTTCTGAAATTTCAAAACAAACCGCTAGTGTAAGTCATTGCTGCTAGATCGAAGTAAAGGTCTCTAGAGTCCTAGCGAAGTCGCTATAACGTATTGGCAGTGACTGCACACTCTGGGGGGGGCCGACTGCGATACGTTTGTTGACACTTGTTGTTGATGTTCCAGTGGAGGGATGAACAAAATATTTTCCTTGTCCAATAATAGCTATTTCATAGTGCCACAGGACTTTATTTTGATATATTTAATCAAATTTACTGAACGCCTGCAAATGATATGCTATCAAATGCTTTGCAATGCAAAACTCTCAAGCACTTTCAATGTCACATGCAATTATACAAGTAATATATAGGTAGACCCAGAGAGGATTAGGACAGACAGAGAGAGAGTGTTGTGAATAATAAAAAATAACAATGTTACATATTGTATCATATATATGACCAAAAATAATATATACGGTAGGCCATACATCTGTTCCCTCACAATCATATACATGCCAAGCACAAATATTAAATTTTTTCGTTGTTTGTATACCGTAAGAAATGTACTGAACGGCCTGCAAATAATACGCTATAAACTGCTTGCAATCAAACTCTCAAGCAATTTCAATTTCCACATGCAATTATAAAAAGGTATATTGTAGACCACAATCTTCGCCCAAGCCTTCGTTGGTTGCTTATATTATCGTGAAAAATTTAACGGCGGGTATAACCTGGTTATCGTGAGAAATTTTAGCCGGGGAACTGCCTGCAAATAATAACGCTATAAAATGCTTGCAATCAAATTTTCCTCAAAAGCAATTTCAAGTGTCCAGCATGCAATTTATAAATCTATATATGGTAGAGAGACAGACAGAGAGATAGAGTC
>CM064489.1:28321969-28464469 GCA_032716605.1 Paralithodes platypus | reverse complement strand
AATTGCATGGGAAATAATTGTATTCCGGACTCATTTACACTTTCATATTTCGATTTATTTACATTTTTTTTTGTTTTATCATGTACTATAAATATTCCTCTTTCCACTGATATATGATACATCACAATAAACAGCATTCTGGTGGATGGAAATCGCGAAAAATGTAAGGCTTCGACAACACTCATGAGCCAAATTCAAGACCTAAAATACTTGTCAACCGCCTCCTCGGACTTATTGGAACATAATATGTCGCAAGGAGTTAAATATATGTGGAATATTTCTAATCATGTTGTTATCTGGATTATTGTTTTCTAATTGTGCGCCAATGTCAAAATTATCAATCTTATTCCATATCTGTTTTCCTTGTTCATAAAATATTATATTTAGTGGTTGAAAATTAGATCTATTGTGCACATCCTGGCTGTTAATCAGTGTTGGGTATTTTATATTATAAATGATTTTAATCCAATAATTTGACAGGCTTGAATTAATGTAATTAAATCTGGTCTCAGGATGTTAGATGGTATTGGTGGATAGGTTAATATGGATCTGATAAGTGAGAGGTAAAGTTTCTCTTTAGTTTTAATTGATGCTCCCTGAAATCGTGTGAGTTGACTTAGTAAATTGTTTACCCTTCTCGTGTGTTCCCTGATAAATGTACTGTATCCAGTGGTTGTTATTTTAAGTCGTAGTATTGTACCCTCATTGGAATAATCTATTAAGTTGCCATCAAATCTAAGCTGGATAACTTTAAATTTTCTGATATTTGTTCTAATTTTCCATTTATTTTCAAATGTATTTATTGATTCAATTGCCCTTTTTGTATTAATGACTGGCAAGTTTTTGGATTTCCCAGGTGTTGTTATTATTTTGGGTTACGTCATCTGCAAATATGAGGTGTTCACTATACTGTATGGCGTTGGTTCGGGCAAATATGAGGTGTTCACTATACTGTATGGCGTTGGTTCGGGCAAATATGAGGTGTTCACTATACTGTATGGCGTTGGTTCGGGCAAATATGAGGTGTTCACTATACTGTATGGCGTTGGTTCGGGCAAATATGAGGTGTTCACTATACTGTATGGCGTTGGTTCGGGCAAATATGAGGTGTTCACTATACTGTATGGCGTTGGTTCGGGCAAATATGAGGTGTTCACTATACTGTATGGCGTTGGTTCGGGCAAATATGAGGTGTTCACTATACTGTATGGCGTTGGTTCGGGCAAATATGAGGTGTTCACTATACTGTATGGCGTTGGTTCGGGCAAATATGAGGTGTTCACTATACTGTATGGCGTTGGTTCGGGCAAATATGAGGTGTTCACTATACTGTATGGCGTTGGTTCGGGAAAATCTGAGGTATATATAGAATACAGAGTTGGTGACAAACAGCCCACTTGTGGTACGCCGCTAAGGAGAGCAAATTTAGGTCCTAAATAATTTCTGATATTAACTTGTGCATATCTATTTACTAGATAATTACATAAGATCTGTTCTAGGTTTGGCGGAAGTTTGAGTTTTAGTATTTTATATTTTAAGCCAAGTAGCCAAAATTTATCAAAGGCTTTTTGTACGTCTCTTAGGACTAGAATCACCTGCTGGTTTTGGGCATTTGCTTTAGATATTAGTTCAGTTATTAGGGCTAATGCTGTTTGTGTACCCCTATGTCGTCTAAATCCGTGTTGTCTGGGATAAATTTTTGTATCTATGATTGATGTAAGTCTGATGTTAATTCTCTTTTCCAAAATCTTCCCCAAGAATTCCAGTAATGATATGGGTCTATAATTCATAATTTGTGTATTGTCCCTTTCCAGGTTTTGGTATAAATATGAGTTGTGCATTTTTAAATTAATCTGGAAAATACCCTGCAGATAGCGATGCATTAAATGTATGAATTATCTATCTATCTATCTATTGCCTGACGCCGTGATCCCCGAAGGGGTGGCCACGAACGAACCGCCCCCATGCACCTCTGTCCCCAGCCAGTCGACGCCCCTCCCCCCAACCAGCACCGCCTTCGTTCATGTACTTACTCACTCCATCCTTCCACCTCTCATTCGGTCTACCTCTCCCTCTTTGTCCCTCCACCTCGATCTCGTACACCCTCTTAGTCATTCTCTCGCTTTCCATACGTTCCATATGGCCGAACCATCTCAAGTTGTTCCTTTCACACTTTCCAGCACATCTACCTCCACACCACACCTCCTTCTTACTTCCTCATTAGTCTGTCTATCCCTCCATGTAACTCCGCACGCACTCCTTAAGTAATTCATTTCCACTGCTCTCACTCTTGGTCTGAGTCTCAACCAACGTCCATGCTTCGCTTCCGTAAGTCAGTGTCGGGATTACCACACTGTCATGCAAGGACTTCTTCACTTCCATACTGACCACCCTATTTCTTGTTACTGCTTTTAGCGTTCCTACAACCCTCTTCCCCTGTTGTACCCTCTCCCGCACTTCTTCATCCATAGTCCCATCTTTACTCAACACACTGCCCAGATACTTAAAAGAGTTGACGATCTCCATAGTCTGACCGTTCAGCTTCACCTCACACTCTGTGACTTCACCCCTTTCGAAGACCATAACCTTGCATTTATCTTCAAATTCCGTTTTTCGCACACTGTTCCAAACTCATTTACCAGACCCTGCAACTCCCATTCATTATCACTCATCAGAACTGTATCATCCGCAAACAGCAGTATAGGTAGCTTCCACTCAATTCCCTCCCTTTTCAGCGATACACCAACATCCACTGCTCTTGATAGTATTTCTTTCCATGACTCCATCCATATATACAGTAAACATCCACGGGGACATCACACACCCCTGTTTCAAACCAACATTCAGGTCAAAGAACTCGCTCTGCTCACTCTCCACACGTACTGCCGCCTTTGCACCCTCATACATGCTCTTCACTGCTTTCAGCAACTTGCCCTCTACTCCGTATATTCTAAGTACTTTCCACAAACCTTCTCTATCCACTCTGTCATAGGCCTTCTCCAAGTCCATAAAGGCAACATACACCTTTTGTTTCTTCTCCAGATATTTCTCCATGAATTATGAATTATACTTTGTATTATGTTCCTAGGAACATTCATAACCATATTTCTTGTGATTCCTGAATTATCTGGTGCTTTTTCTTTAAAAGATCGTAAACTATGAAAACATTCTCCCTCTGTATTATTTCAGTGTGTCTTAGTCTCGTAAAGTCGATCTGTGCGTGTGGTATTGTTCTATTTAGATATTATTCAAGCAGTCTGTGATATGATATTCATGATCCTCATCAAAGTCTTCATTCTCCACTGCGCTAATTTGGAACACTTTACTCCATTCTCTCCTAAATGCTATTTCTATATCTGAACCTTTATTCAGTTCTGCGCCATGCTGGTTTTTAATACTACCCAGAAGGTCTTCCTTTTTGTCCCATTACTTGTTTAATGTTTCTCCAGAATTCTTTGGGATCTCTTGTTTCATTCATCAACTGAGAGCTGGTTTCCAGGGCCATATATGACCCAGCACTGGCCCCTGCACCAGTTTCCAGGTCCAGGCTCGCCTTCTGATTGCTCCCTGGGTTGATAAGTGGGTCAATCACAGCGCTTGGCTCCTATCCGACCCTGCCCCCTTCCAGGCCTCCGATAAGAGTGAAGCTTTTGCCTTCATGGGAGGAGGACCGGGCGAGCGCTGTGTCTGCCTCCAGCTTCTCTTCGATTATGATGGCAAGGATTCCCCTTCCAGGTGGCGAGGGGATTTCCTGGTTTCTCGGAGCTGGGCTGAAGGGGTCATGGGCCTCTCCTTGTTATGTGGCACCACAGTAGGCAAGGACCTACCTGTGGTTCTTGGGGTGTCAGTGCCATGAGTTGGTCGTTTTTGGTATGGTGCGACCTTTGTGAGGGTGGTTATTGGGCTACCAAACAGTAGTGATGTAGCTATCAGAGGAAGCTTAGGCCATAGAGACCACAATTAAATTAAATTAAATCTAGAATGGAAAAACTTAATTTACTGTAAACTCGACTTTGGTCCCTAATTTTAGACAAGCTAACTTCCATGGATTACGAGAACACCTGGCAAGTGTGTTCGGAGACATGTAGGTTGAATCCCTGATCATGAGGTGGTTTAGGATTAGGAGGTAGTCATATTTTTTTTTTTTTTTTTTTTTTTTTTTTTTTCTATATTCCAACTACTCCCTCTCGGGCATAGGCTGAGAGCCTGTACATTCCACCGCTCAACACGGTGAAGCCCGTGAGGTCTTGTTCCAGTCTGGGGAGTGAGACATGTGAAGCAACCATCATGGCTCGAAGCAGCTCCATCTCTGAAGCGGCCGGTTGCTTCGCTCAAGTGCTTCACCGTCTCACCCTCCAGACTCAGACCCTCACTCTCAGAACGCCACCTATTGAGCAGTGAACTCACTATACGACTTAAGCATGCGTCACACCTAGCCGATTTGAGGCCAAGACTGTCCGCGACCTAAGGGTCGTGGACAGTCTTGGTCTACGTCGCCGCGCATCATGGGCCGTCGCCAACATAACAAAGAGGTCGGGATGGGTCTTCACATACCCCCTCAAAAGTTCAACATGCAGAACTTTCAAAATCAAGTCGGCATGGAGTGAGGTCAAAAAATGGGGACGTGAAGGGGACGGGAGGCTGATGGCGCTTGACGGCGCTTGACGGGAAAAGGTAGGCGTCAGTGCGGCGGCACACGGCGGCACACGGCACCATAAATGAGGTCTGCATCAGGCGGCGTCACCATAACAACCTGCGGGGATCAGCGGCGGCTTGCGGTGACCCAACGATGCCCTAACGGTCAATATATAAATAAACGACATAATTTACCCCCTGAGTGCCAGCCAATTTTGACGGTGTGGTTCTGCCAGTGCCAGATTTTTTTTTTTTTTTTTTTGCCTAAATCTATCAAGTTGGGAGAGAAAGGAAGGATAATGGTAAAAAAAACACTCCCCTTGTCCATTTTCGCCAGAAATCAGGTCCCCGACCATTGGTCCCGAAAGTAGCTGAAAAGACACTATAGACTACAGAGACTTTTATGGTATCAGAATGTATGGGTAGGAGGGTGGTGGGAGGGTGGTTTGGGGGATGGTGGGGGGAAGGTAGAAGCGTAATTGACTCATGTTACAAATATGAAGCAGATTGGTGAGGTAGTTTCGCCACCACGGATTTTCCTTTTTCTCCTTATCTTCGTACGGATACGCTGGAAGTGGGTGGTAGGAGGCAGTTGGGGGTGTGGTGGGGGGAAGGCAGACGGGTAAGGGACTTGTCACACAAATATGGAACCGATTGGTGCAGTCGTTTCGCCGCCACAGATTTTCCTTTTTTTTCCTTCTGACGGGACCGACAGTCAGCGAGTGGGTGGGAGGAGGGATTTGGGATTTTTGTGGTGGGTAGCCAAAAGGGTAAGGTACCGGTACATATATACGTCCCTGGCACTGGGCGTGACAACACCCTAGGACGTATATATACGTCCCTGGCACTCAGCGGGTTAAATAATTAAATAATAAATATATTATCAATAACCATCAAAATATAAGATTAGGTATATTAATTACAGTAAAAATGAAAAATAACAACATTCAATACATAATTAAATTAATAATAATAATAAAATAACAGAATTAACTGAAATAATCAGTTAATAATCAGCGTCCATACTGAAGGGGTCGCCGTCCATCGGCACAGTAATGCATATTGACGCCACCCTACCTCCTGTCGCCGCCGTTCGTCGGGTCGTTGTCAACGCGCTACGCCGCAGATCGGCACTCCAGCAGCGACCTAGGTCTCACCTTCAGTCCTGCATGGGCGCCGCTCTACCCCGTCAGGTTGCCGTCAGGCGGCGTGGCCATCCATACTGCGTCCCGTCCAAAACTCACCCCCCCAAATCCTTAAGCTCTCCGCCGAAGGTCGGCACTCCTGACCACGACTAAAGGTCGTGGTCAGTCGTGGCTCAAATCGGCATGGTGTGACGCATGCTTTAGGCGCAAATCAGGCAGCCCAGAATATTAATTCTGTTCAGCTAAATATAATACGGTCATTAGTGATGCCCAAGGTGAATATATCCTTATAAAGTGCTTCAGATCCAAAAATAGCGACTCTAAATCGATGAATAATAGCATCAAACATACGGTACGTTTAAAGAATAGTGTATTTAGGAAAATATAGAGAGGTGAAGAACATTTAAGAAATTATTATACAAATCTTAGTAGAAAAGTTAAAGCTGATATTAAGAAAGGTAAACGTAATTCCTAATAGTGAAGGAAAGTAAGAGAAGAGTAGATGAGGAATTTGGAAGGAATCTGAGTGTAAAATGGAGGGAGTGTAAGAAACTGTTATGGAAAGAAGTCAAGAAAGTTAGGGAAGGTAGCAACAGTAAGGGTGTGAAAGATAAGAATGGGAGAATGCTAGCCGAGAAGCAAGAGAGAGTTGAAAGATGGAGGGAGTACTTCAACGAGTTGCTAAATGTAAGGAATGAAGAGCCAGCAAACATAGTTGGATATGGTATGGGAGGGAGAAGAGGAGATGTAGTGGAGGAGGAGGTGGGGATCAATAGGTCAAAAGTGTGGGAAGCCATGAAAAGAGTGAAGTTGGGGAAAGCACCAGGAACAGATGGAGTGTGTGGGGAAATGTTGAGGTATGGTGGTGAGATAGTGATCGAATGAGTATGGAAAATGTGCAAACTAGCATGGGAGAAGGGGAGTGCACCCGATGACTGGAAGACTGGCATAATAGTCCCCCTATATAAGGGCAAAGGGGAAAGAGGAGTGTGTGGTAACCACCGAGGAATATGTCTTTTAAGCGTAGTAGGGAAGGTGTACACTGTACACTGTACACACTGTACAGTAGGGTAGTGATTGAGAGAGTGAGAGTGAGAACGGAGAAATGGATAGGCGACGAGCAGGGAGGTTTTAGGAAGGGAAGAAGATGTGTAGATCAGATTTTTACCCTGAATTGTGTTGTGGAGAAATATCTGGAGAAGCAACAAAAGGTGTATGCTGCCTTTATGGACTTGGAGAAGACCTATGACAGAGTGGATAGAGAAGGTATGTGGAAAGTAGCCTTCTTAGAATATACAGAGTAGATGGCAAGTTGCTGAAAGCAGTGAAGAGCATGTATGAGGGTGCAAAGGCGGCAGTACGTGTGGAGAATGACCAGAGCGAGTTCTTTGACCTGAATGTTGGGTTGAAACAGGGGTGTGTGATGTCCCCGTGGTTGTTTGCTGTATATATGGATGGAGTTATGAAAGAAATACTAGGAAGAGCAGTGGATGTTGGTGTATTGCTGATAAGGGAGGTAAATGAGTGGAAGCTGCCTATACTGCTGTTTGCGGATGATACAGTTCTGATGAGCGAAAATGAATGGGAGTTGCAGGGTCTGGTAAATGAGTTTGGAACAGTGTGCGAAAAACGGAATTTGAAGGTAAATGCGGGGAAGAGCAAGGTTATGGTCTTCGAAAGGGGTGAAGTCACAGAGTGTGAGGTGAAGTTGAACGGTTAGGCTATGGAGATCGTCAGCTCTTTTAACCTCGTAGCTGCGCAGGTGGGGTAGTGACCACCTCTCCCTGTGCAGAGGTATTTACACTGTTTCCTTCACTCAAATCGTTATCGTACCATAAATATCATTAACACCTTACGAGCGGCCTAGGCGGTAATTTATATGTACCGCCCAGCGGTGTGTTTTTACCCTAAATAGGGTTGTTTACGTGATCATTTTCATGCCTAAATAAGACCCAGAGCGTAAAACAAGTATCTATCCCTGAAAGGGCATAAACAGAGCTTTCCAATGACACCCCAACCATCCTTGTACGACCACTGGTTCTCTTGCAACGATCGCGCAACACGAGTGCAAAAGCCATGTAATTAGGTACTTTCCCTACATAATTCCCTGTGTAGCGAGTGCGAGAGGGTGGGGGAGGGTGGGATTCATGTCAGTAGGTCCGCCGCGGTGGTCTGGAGCAGTCATACGCTTGCTACGCTCCTCCCACCACTCATCTCTCTCTCTCAGCAACATTTCGTGGTGAAAATGGCACACGACATAAGTTGTGAACCGCCACTTAGTCCATATTTATTTCACACGACATAAGTTACGCGCCGCCAAAGAAGGGTTAATACTTATCCATATGCGCCTATTTTATGTTGATTATGAAGATATTAACCTGTTACAACAATAAAACAAGTGGAAACAGTGTTTGGCTGGTCAAAATTGCGAAATGAGAGAGAGAGTTACAGTCATCGAGTGCGAGCCAGCTTGGCCTATATCCACCCCTCACGACGCCTGGAGCGACACTGACGTGTAGTCGTGTCTCTCTCTCTCTTTCTTTCGCTTGGTAGCACATACAAGCACAGCCTGCTTATGACTCGCTATTGATAGCACGAAAATATACCGACGAAATAAGGGAATAACAGAGAAAATAGGTGATAATTGAAGGGGGGGGGGGAAGGAGGGGATGTGGAAGAGTAATATTTGGCATGGCCAAGGGGCAATAGTAAAAAAAAAACAAAAAAACAAAAAATCAATTGATACTGGGCTGGTTTAAATGTTGTTTTTTTAGGCCTGGCCTTATATAAGGCTTTCCGCAGCGCAGCGGTAGGCCTTATATTAGTCTTTCCGCACTTGCCGTGTTAAGTATCTGGGCAGTGTGTTGAGTAAAGATGGGACTATGGATGAAGAAGTGCAGGAGAGGGTGCAACAGGGGAAGAGGGTTGTAGGAACGTTGAAAGCAGTAACAAGAAATAGGGTGGTCAGTATGGAAGTGAAGAAGTCCTTGCATGACAGTGTGGTAATCCCGACACTAATTTATGGAAGCGAAGCATGGACGTTCGGCAAGAGACTCAGACCAATAGTGAGAGTGGTGGAAATGAGTTACTTGAGAAGTGCGTGCGCAGTTACATGGAGGGATAGACAGACGAATGAGGAAGTAAGAAGGAAGCGTAGTGTGGAGGTAGATGTGCTGGAAAGTGTGAAAAGGAACAACTTGAGATGGTTCGGCCATATGGAACGTATGGAAAGCGAGAGAATGACTAAGAGGGTGTACGAGAGCGAGGTGGAAGGACAGAGAGGGAGAGGTGCACCGAAGGAGAGGTGGAAGGATGGAATGAGGAAGTATACGGATAAAGGCGGTGCTGGTTGGGAGGAGTGGCGTTGAATGACTGGGGACAGAGGTGCATGGGGCGGTTTGTTCGTGGCCACCCCTTCGGGGATCACGGCGTCAGGCAATAGATAGATAGATAGAAACGTAATTACGAAATCAAAATTGCTACGGAATCTAAAGTAAACCCAAAGGGGTTCATCCAGTTAACTCGGCAGATGCTAAGCTATGGTATTTGAAAGTGCCCGCCATGCGAAGGTATTTTGATTCATTCCTGACTAAAATCGTCAATTTACTATATATATAATTAATACTTATCCATATGCACCTATTTTACTTTTAATATGAACATATGAACATTGGAAAGCAATAAAACAAATGGTAACAGCAATTGGCATGTGAAAATTATATAATTTAGCCCTGCGGTCGTAATCTGACCTTGAGTGGTGAGAGACAAACTCTGTCTTGTCTTGGATCATACTGAGAGACAAGGGATGGACTCAGACTGGCTTGGAGGGTCGGAGATACACTCCTCCACCACCCCTCTCTCTCCCACCTGTCCTCCCACGAAAATACTTGATAAATATCGGGAATAATAGAGAAAATACCTGATAATTGAGGAGGGGGGAGGAGGGGAAAGGGGGGGTTGGGACACATGTGTGGGAGTGGTAGCAAGTAATGGAGGGGAATTATCTCACCTAAGCACTAATTGCTTTGTTTTGAGTGCTACTGGGGTGTTTTAAAAGGGGTTTCTTAGGCCTTGGATCTTAAGAGTCTTCCCACAGCCACCCAGTAAAACCTCTTAAAAGTCTTCCAGCAGCTCCCGGGTTAAATAAAACAAAAATGAAAGACAAAATAGGCCCTCTTAAAACGGAAACGGGAATTCTCATAGATAACGAGATCGATATATATAAATCTTTAAACAATTATTGTATCTGTTTTCAGAGACGAAGCCTTAGCGCAGATAGGCTACCGGAGGTCCATCAGATATATAATGAAAGTATAATGATATTTTAAGTAAAGTAAACATATATAAAAATAATGTACATATGTGAGCAGTTAGACAAGCTAAATAATGTACATATGTGAGCAGTTAGACAAGCTAAAACCGCAAATAATGTACATATGTGAGCAGTTAGACAAGCTAAAACCGCAAATAATGTACATATGTGAGCAGTTAGACAAGCTAAAACCGCAAATAATGTACATATGTGAGCAGTTAGACAAGCTAAAACCGCAAATAATGTACATATGTGAGCAGTTAGACAAGCTAAAACCGCAAATAATGTACATATGTGAGCAGTTAGACAAGCTAAAACCGCAAATAATGTACATATGTGAGCAGTTAGACAAGCTAAAACCGCAAATAATGTACATATGTGAGCAGTTAGACAAGCTAAAACCGCAAATAATGTACATATGTGAGCAGTTAGACAAGCTAAAACCGCAAATAATGTACATATGTGAGCAGTTAGACAAGCTAAAACCGCAAAAGTTACCTAGGCAGGACTCCATTTTTCCTGAAGTATTAAAAGAATGTAAAGACAAAAATAAGTTACCCATTACCAGAACAATGTAATAATTCTCTTAATTCGACCCTAGTCCCTGATGAGTGGAGAATTGCAAATGTATTACCGATAATATAAAAAGGTGACAAATCTACTGCTTCAAATTATCGTCCAATTTGTTTGACATCAGTTCTAGGCAAACTATTAAAATCATGTATTGCACACAAAATCAGAGAGCATCTAATAACGTCACCAACTAAGTGAACACTTTTCGTCATTTATATTAACAACATTGATGTAGGAATCACAAGCATGATCAATACATTTGCGGATGACACTAAAATAGGAAGAGTTATTCATTCTAATAATGACATTCAGGCTCTCCAAAGAGAACTAGAAAAACTACACGAATGGGCAGTACATTGGCAGATGAAGTTCAATGCAGAAAAATGCGGTGTAGTAAAATTTGGTAAATCGATATAAAAGGCGGGATATAAATTATATAATATAGATATAAGTAACTCAGACAGTGAAAAAAATTGGGAGTCATCATCAGCAGTGATCTGAAACCAAGAAATCAGTGCAGCAGTTTTCGAAATAAGGCAAACAGAGTACTTGGATTTATATATAGAAGCGTGAGTAACAGACCAGCAGACGTAATCTTGAATCTTTATGTAGTAATAGTGAGGCCTCATAATAATAATAATAATAATAATAATAATAATAACTTTATTTAGCCTAAAAACATATACAATATATTACAATATCTTCATAATTCATTAAGGCTGAGCCCATGAAATGTGAACCGTTTTTATGGGCTCCTTCAAAATACGTTTAGGAAATTACCAGCAGTGTTCTGTATAATGTAGTATGCTTACAATTGTTACGACCGGGGCTACGAATATAACAAGGGCACTTAATGATTGGATTAGTAATAGGGCACTATGCAACAACGATACGCTAGATCCAAACCCTCGAACTTATATGCCGGCGAACAAAAACACCTATACCCTCCAGAGTTAATCTGCGATAACGGGGTATCCTTAACTGGGCATAAATGTACTCTACTTCAGGCTAACCCACACTAGTATAGCCTGATAACAAACAAGATGCAAGTTACGTTAAAATGCATAAAAGGGAAGCTATGGAAAGATCAATTAAATCACTGCAAGATTTAATACAATAAAAAGATGCTTCAATACAGTTACTCTAAACAACAATAAACTCTTCACTCCTATCTGAAAGAAAGTGAAGTATAGTCCTACAGCATAGACCTGGAAACTTCTGAAGAAAGTCTGATGCTCATAAGATGCTCGTATCTTAAATTATATAAAGGCAGGAGGCAGGACACCACACGTGTAGACTGAATACACTAAAAGATAGGACATATAATGTTAACTGACACGATACTGATACTATAAATGCGCAACGGTAGTAATGCTCGACACTAAAAGAAGTACTTCCTCATCAACGAAACAGTCTGCTATGGTTGTGCGGCTCAGCAACAACCTAGACTAATAAATGCTGTGAATAATAATGCATACATAACAAAAAGAGTTCATGTCCTAACTAGTGTCTGCTCGGCGAATAAAGTCTAGCTGGGATATCAAGGTTAGGAAACTGTGGCTGAGCAAGACAGGCACATAGCCTAGCGTTGTCCTTAAGGCGGTATGGTTAAAGTTACGTTATTGACGGGGATGCTCTCTTGGTAGATCCAGATCTCAAGTATCTGGTTATACCCTGGCGATCCCTCTAAAGTCAAGCAAAGAGGCAGCACTGTGTTATAAGGTAGTAGGCTAATGCCCTCTTACAACACGATGCTGCACTCGCAAAAAAACACAACCAAAAGGACGACCTAGGCTACCACAGAAACCGTCGAAGTCGTGTAGGTATAAGCAAACCGTACACACATCGGTGACAACGACAACAGAAACCTCATCCCATTCTAGCATTAAATAACCCAGCAGAGCACTAATGATAATGAGGGAGACACACACAAAGAGTCATCAAACCTCCATAAACTAAGGACACTGAGGGAGACACACAGAGTCATCAAACCTCCATAGACTAAGAACCCTTATAGCCTATTCTAATACATGTAAATATATATGAGAGCGATGCACACAATACGATGGGCCGATATGAAATCGTGTACAGAACCCAAAGGGAGTGCTGTGACGTTAAAAGATTAGAGGAATGAAAGAAAGGAAGTTGAGTGAGAGAGACAGTATCAGAATGGTGGAGATATGGGGGACAGTTGTAAAAAGGATGTTAGTCGTGTGCGCCCCTAGCCTGCTCTGAGGAGGGTAGCTCCTCGGGACCGCAGGATCCCACAAAGGCACGATGGTCGGCCAATCACAGGCCGATACGTCACAAGGCAGCAGGTCCCTAGGACGCGCCAAGAACCACCAGCCAATCAAAGACGAGAAAAAGCCCGCGCGGTCGGGAAACTCCTCCGGGAAGAGGAGGGAGGCAACACTCACTACCCCCTCGCTGCCCGCTATCTCTCTCTCTCAACTTCACACTACAATGCATCTTATATTCTACTAATGATATAAAATACTTCCCGTTGTCATAGACGAAAATAAAGACCACCACTGGACTGTCTGTAACAATGCAAGTACTATGAAAGAAAGAACAACATTCTCTGATAACTGTAGCCCATTTCACTGCCCTGGCGAGCGCTAGTGGCTAACGAGAGGCGATTCTGCCAACGCTGGTAGGCGTCACACAATTTAGATACTCAGTTGGCGTTTTAAAACTTAATAGTTGCTTAGTAAGTGATTTTTACAATTTTGTTTAAATTATAAAAGATTGTTAGCTACTTTTATTTCTTATGGTAGTCTATTCCAGAAGATAATTCCCGAGTAAGTAACAAATCTCGAGAGACAGAAACGAGCGAGGTATGTGGAGAGTAAGAGGGTGGTGAAGAAAGTAGTGAAGGAAAGTAAGAGAAGAGTAGATGAGGAATTTGGAAGGAATCTGAGTGTAAAATGGAGGGAGAGTAAGAAACTGTTCTGGACAGAAGTCAAGAAAGTTAGGGAAGGTAGCAAGGGAAACAGTAAGGGTGTGAAAGATAAGAATGGGAGAATGCTAGCCGAGAAGCAAGAGAAAGTCGAAAGATGGAGGGAGTACTTCAATGAGTTGCTAAATGTAAGGAATGAAGAGCCAGCAAACCTAGCTGGATATGGTATGGGAGGGAGAAGAAGAGAAGTAGTGGAGGAGGAGGTGGGGATCAGGAGGTCAGAAGTGTGGGAAGCCATGAAAAGAGTGAAGTTGGGGAAAGCACCAGGAACAGATGGAGTGTGTGGGGAAATGTTGAGGTATGGTGGTGAGATAGTGATAGAATGGGTATGGAAAATGTGCAAACTAGCATGGGAGAAGGGGAGTGCACCCGATGACTGGAAGACTGGCATAATAGTCCCCCTATATAAGGGCAAAGGGGAAAGAGGAGTGTGTGGTAACCACCGAGGAATATGTCTTCTAAGCGTAGTAGGGAAGGTATACAGTAGGGTAGTGATTGAGAGAGTGAGAGTGAGAACGGAGAAATGGATAGGCGACGAGCAGGGAGGTTTTAGGAAGGGAAGAGGATGTGTAGATCAGATTTTTACCCTGAATTGTGTTGTGGAGAAATATCTGGAGAAGAAACAAAAGGTGTATGTTGCCTTTATGGACTTGGAGAAGGCCTATGACAGAGTGGATAGAGAAGGTTTGTGAAAAGTACTTAGAATATTCGGAGTAGATGGCAAGTTGCTGAAAGCAGTGAAGAGCATGTATGAGGGTGTAAAGGCGGCAGTACGTGTGGAGAGTGAGCAGAGCGAGTTCTTTGACCTGAATGTTGGTTTGAAACAGGGGTGTGTGATGTCCCCGTGGTTGTTTACTGTATATATGGATGGAGTCATGAAAGAAATACTATCAAGAGCAGTGGATGTTGGTGTATCGCTGAAAAGGGAGGGAATTGAGTGGAAGCTACCTATACTCTGTTTGCGGATGATACAGTTCTGATGAGTGATAATGAATGGGAGTTGCAGGGTCTGGTAAATGAGTTTGGAACAGTGTGCGAAAAACGGAATTTGAAGGTAAATGCGGGGAAGAGCAAGGTTATGGTCTTCGAAAGGGGTGAAGTCACAGAGTGTGAGGTGAAGCTGAACGGTCAGGCTATGGAGATCGTCAACTCTTTTAAGTATCTGGGCAGTGTGTTGAGTAAAGATGGGACTATGGATGAAGAAGTGCGGGAGAGGGTACAACAGGGGAAGAGGGTTGTAGGAACGCTAAAAGCAGTAACAAGAAATAGGGTGGTCAGTATGGAAGTGAAGAAGTCTTTGCATGACAGTGTGGTAATCCCGACACTGACTTACGGAAGCGAAGCATGGACGTTGGTTGAGAGACTCGGACCAAGAGTGAGAGCAGTGGAAATAAATTACTTAAGGAGTGCGTGCGGAGTTACATGGAGGGATAGACAGACTAATGAAGAAGTAAGAAGGAGGTGTGGTGTGGAGGTAGATGTGCTGGAAAGTGTGAAAAGGAACAACTTGAGATGGTTCGGCCATATGGAACATATGGAAAGCGAGAGAATGACTAAGAGGGTGTACGAGAGCGAGGTGGAGGGACAGAGAGGGAGAGGTAGACCCAATGAGAGGTGGAAGGATGGAGTGAGGAAGTACATGAACGAAGGCGGTGCTCGTTGGGGGGAGGGGCGTCGACTGATTGGGGACAGAGGTGCATGGGGGTGGTTCGTTCGTGGCCACCCCTTCGGGGATCACGGCGTCAGGCAATAGATAGATAGATAGTAACAAATCTTTTACCAAGGTTAGTATTTGGCTTGGGTGGTCTGAGAAGGTTTTTGTTTCTAGTGTTGTGACTATGTATACTGTCTACGTGATAGAAATATTGATTCTGAACACAATCAAGCTGATTGAAAACAAATTTAAGTGATTCTATGTGATGAATATCACATAGTTTTAACACTCGCAATTCTTTGAATAAAGGAGTTGTATGGTCTAAATATCTCACTTTAGATATTTTTCTCATGGCTTTCTTTTGAAGTTTGAATAATGATTCTAAATTTGTTTGCGTGGCTGAACCCCAAACAACATTACAATATTGATAATATGGATAAATTAAACTGTTATACTAACACAGTAATGCTTCTTTGGTAAGCAGAGGTTTTAAGGATTTAGAAAGTTTTCCATTTAAGTATTTTATATGTTCTTTCCAATTAAGTTTATCATCAACAAATACACCAAGAAATTTGGTTGAGTTACATTTTTGTATTTTTTAATTTCCTAGTAAAATATTTGTCGTTTGGGATATATTTTTTACCAGCAAATACAAAATAATGTGTCTTACTAACATTGAAAGACAATTGATTTATTAATAACCACTGTGAAACTTTGTGCAGTTCGCTATTGGTCGAGTCAATGAGCGTATTTAAGCTTGACCCAGAATAGTTAATATTTGTATCGTCTGCAAATAAAACAAATTTGAGTAGATTAGAACTGTTCACCAAGTCATTAATATAGATTAGAAAGAGTAATGGACCAAGATTCGAACCTTGTGGAACACCTATTGAATTACTTTCTAGATTTGATTTCACTCCACTCAATTCCGTATACTGCAGACGATTTGACAAATAACTTTTAAACCATTTATATGACACATCTCTAACACCGTAGAGTAACAATTTTTCCATTAAAATTCCATGATCAATTGTATCAAAGGCCTTCCTTAGGTCCAGAAATACTCCGATAGTTGTTTGACTTTTATCATTACTTTTGACAACTTCGTTAATCATCCTTATAATAGCGGCTTATGGCGAAGCGCATTTCCGAAACCCATACTGTTCATCCACAAAAATATTGTGTTGTCCCAGGAAAGTTGTTAAGCGTTCAAAGACTAGTCATTCAATAATTTTTCCGAACGTAGGCAAGATTTATATAGGGCGATAATTTGAGACCTGGAGAGGGTCGCCTCCTTTAAAGATGGGTATAATTTGAGACCTGGAGAGGGTCGCCTCCTTTAAAGATGGGTATAATTTTAGCAAATTTTAATCGAGTAGGGACAATTCCGTTGTGAAAGGATAAATTAATTATTTGTGCTAATTTAGGTGCTAGTATAATTATGTATAATTTTCTTAATCATTTTGATATGAATATTGTCATATCCAGGATTTGTAATTTTTAAATCATTAACAGTTTTTATTATGTCGTTAGTTCAGACGGGTGACAAATTAAAACTCGGATATTGGCCTTTTAACCCGTGGAGCCCCGGCTAGTTTTGTAATGTTTGTTCACCAGAACCCGGCCGGTTTTCAAAAAATGGTTTTATTCCAGAAACAATAGCGAATGGGTTAGGAATGAAGGAAAAACCACAAAAAACCGCTCAAAAAGCTTAAAAAATGGTCCTACAGAACCCCCGAAAACGTATTTTACAAGAGTAAAAAATTGAAGGCAATTACCCCAAAAACCCAGGTTATTGCGCGCTCACGCACACGCACGTGGACTTTGAGTTTTCAACCATCGGCACGGTTGCGTGGGATACGTACACAGTTCCCATACAAATCTGAGCCCTCTTGAGTGGCTACACCTGAGGTTACGGGAAGCGCAATTAGGGTGACGTGTCAGGCGCGTCTCTGGGGCTGTGCGTTACATACATCGCCGACGCGTCAGACGCGTCGCTGGGGCTGTACGGGTTAAATATTGCAAAGGGGAACGGTCACAGGTCGGTAATTTATTTGTTAGTTCTTTCCCTATAGAAGAGAAATATTTGTTCATATAATTAGATATCTTTTGGACATCTGACTCAATGTCGTTGTTTATAGTTATAGATTTAATATTATTTTTGCAGTTAGTTTTACGGCATAATATTTCGTTCAACACCTTCCCAGTCTCCTTACTATCGCTCATTACCATATTTAATTTATTTTCATAATATAGTTTTTTGCGGTTTCTAATTTTTGATTAACCATGTTCCTGTATGCACGATACTCATCGCCAAATGTCAAAGGCTTTTTAATAAAAAAAATATATAATTTGTGTCTATTTTTTATATATACTTTCAACTCAGTAGTCACCCATGGTTTTAAGGCTGCTTTATGTTTGATCACTATATTCTTCCAAGGAAAACACATGTCCACTACATTTTGAGTACATTTTAAGAAGGAATCATAATCTTTGTTTACATCTTATAGTGCGTTTTCCTTTACCACCAATATCTCTGATAGACTGGAAAAGGTGTTGTATTACACCATTTAGGGTTTCGAATATCAAACCATCTCAAACCTGCTTTTCCACAGGTTTGAGGAAGTGAAGGTTTGAAGTCAATCCGATTAGGGCTTTAAGTATATATCTGTAAGCAAGTCATCATATTTCATTGGCGAGTGTTAACAATATCGGGAACCGGACATTTCGAACCCCGGTTATTTCGTATCCCTGACATTTCGAGGCCCAAGACACTTCGTCCCTTATCAATTGAGACACTTCGAACCCCCCAAAACATTAAATGTATTTTTTGCTGTTTCAACAGAGAAAACTTTAAACAGTCATAATTAATAGACAATAATTAAATACAATGGAAGAAAACAAAGATATAATTATTAATTCCTTGTCTTCATGCCTAATACTCTATCATACTTTTATTGACATCATTGCTTAACCCGTCAAACGCGATAGGCCTCACGGAAGGCTTACCATAGGGAATGTGATAGGCCTCACAGAAGCAAGACCATAAAAAAAGCTTTCCAAAACATCCCAGGGGCTATCAAAACAAAGGAATTTGTCTCTAGGTAAGATAATTCCCCTTTAGTACTCATCCATGTGTTTCTCACCCCCCCCCCCCTTCCCCACCTTATTCCCCCTCCCCCCTCCTCAATTATCACCTATTTTTCCTCTCATTTTCATCATTTATCGGTTATTTTTCTCTCCTGCGATAATGTAGCACAAGTGGGTTGCATAAAAGATCGTTATATAAGACCCAGACACCGCCTGCTCGCCAGGGCTGCCAGAATGCGGAAATACGTCACCAAACGCGGAATTTAAAGTGTGGGAAGACGAAGTGCGGATATTGTATTCCGAATTTCCGCATTATCCAAATAATTCCGAATATTAATTTCCGCGCAGAGTGAAATTAATATATAATGTTTAATATGGTTCTAAGTACCATTTATGTGTTCAATACAACATTACATAATGTACAGTAGCCTATATAGTTTTTATACCACTCAAAACAAATATAAAATATATATACCTGTAACTACAGTATATTGACATACAAGTATTTATAATACAGACACCGAAACATTCGCGGTCTCCTTACATTGTAGGCTACAGTTCCCTGCACAAGTTCCGTTTATCTCGTTTAGCTTGTATTTATGGAAGACAAAATAGTATAATTGAAATTTGAGTGTAGTATCTTAACAGTTTCATAAGAAGGTGAATTCACTACTGCATAACAAGGAACTCTCCTAAATCAACAATACTATTTTTTTCTGTCATAAATACAATCTCAGAGAGAGACGGAAAATGTGCAATATAGAATGTACTAGGTTTATAGTTAATATGAGTACATATAATTTATATATATATACATACATAATTATAGACTATTGTTTTGCTTGAGTATACAGTTTAGTACAGTATATATTTGCAAGCATTACCCTGTATTCATTACTCCTAAATGGTAGAACTTGTACTGTATATACGTAAATATTAATAAACACAGGTAGCCTATATTCCATCATTTGGGTTTTGTTATACCAGGCTTTTTGGTGGGTTTACTGGATAAAAGGTGGATCCTAACTTAACTGGTGTGGCAGAGAAGGAATTCACACACAGACACACACATACATGCAGAGGTGTAAGGACAACACAGGAGTACATACTGTATATAGTTATTATATTCAATATAGATAACAACATATGATGGCTTACTTGGCTAATGGTTCACAAATATAATGGCATAAAATACCATACACAAAATCATGGATATGGAACAGAATATGATATACACCGGAGCTAAGATGAATTGCAAGTATTAAGACTGGAGGATTACTGCGCCTTTGAATTAGCAATAGAAATTACACACAAAATATAATTTATGTGAATGATTCATATTGACAGGTAGATGGATTGGGTGGAGGAAAAACACAGGGAAGAGCTATGATTCTTTATTCGCTAACGTTTTGGGCTATGTATTACCCATCTTCAGAGAGACTTGTCAGTCTCTCTGAAGATGGGTAATACATAGCCTGAAAGATTAGAGAATAAAGAATCATATCTCTTTCCTGTGTTTTTCCTCCACCCAATCCATCTACAAAATATATATAAATAATTCACTGAGTGTCTCTCATATATCAGAGTTTATCACGGATATATTGGTATCCTAAAAAGCGCACTTAGGAGTTTTCGCACATAGATTTAGACATGTCACGGACGCATTTCTCGTGTGAATTCAGCATGAAATGAAAGTATAAACACAATGAAATAATCACAAGTCATTTGGTCACGGGCGTGGAAAGATAGTGTCACTGGGGTTGATTTTATGTGCATCACTGTATGGGTGTGTGTGTGGCTATAAAGTGAAATATTACCATATGTGATCTCACAAAGAGTTCATGTACAAAATATTCTACTTTATAACGATAAATATGGGTGGTTTGTATCCTCGTCTATAGAGGCCTAACAAGTGATAAGGGAGGTCTGTTATACACTTATACAACCTTCAGCATGCTAAGTTCTTCGTTCTGGTGCCATGGTCCAACATCTACGGATCTTCCTCGTGTTCGTCCTTGTAGTGGCTTCAACGTCAGGGTTGGTCCTCTAACAGGTCTTGACACAGCTGTGAGTTGGCTCCTTACCATCCAGGTGTTGAGAGGTAAGGGAGAGGGATCAGATAAATTACTAGGGAACACGGATCAGTGTACTGGTAATCTAGCAACTCCTATACTCAAGTCTCGGGCTACATACGGACCAGTGTACTGGTGATACCAAGCCTGGAGGGTTAGAGAACTTACTAGGCAGCACGGACCAGTGTAGCCTACTGTCCACCACGCAATTTCTCTCTCGAGTAAGGGAGAAGTCATTATGGCCTGGATAACTATCGATAGCCAAGTTGGGTATGGCCAGAGAATCTATTAGGCGGCTCGGACCAGTGTACTGTCCACCTAACAATTTCTCGGTAGGGTTTGGATCACTACCCATAGGGACTGAGATATAGCAGGCTACACGGACCAGTAGACTGGTAGCTAGCTAAAGCTCAATAACCGGGCTCGACAGACTACTCGGACCAGTATACTGGCAGTAAGTCATTACCCAGGATCTGCACAATAACTAGAGTCGTACGGAGAAGTGTACTAACAACTCGTCGTTTTTATACAATTCCTCCTTTACTATCTTTAAGGGTACTTCACACAGTCAGAAATGCGAGCTAGAATCACTAGGAGTAATGACTCCTGTTGATTCCTGGGAATACGACCGCGAGTGTCTGAAATTCGCCGTGCACTCACAACACCGTAGGAGCCAGTGGGAGTGTACCTACGAATCACTGGGAGTCACTGGGGGTCACCAGAAATCACTGGGATAAAACCAGGAATGAAGTGTGAGTTATTGAAAAGTTGAAAATTAACGGTCGCTTTCGGATTACTGTAATATACGAGTCGATAGGAGTAATACAGGAATCACTGGGAGTTAGATAGGAGTCACTGTGAGTCACCGAGCATCACTGGGAGTTGTTAGGAATGAGATGCGAGTATGCCAGGCATGGCCCCCATTGTGTGTTTGACCCTAAAATTGAAATTCATTTTTCCTCGAGTATGTCTCTTGTAGGCTATAACTACAGTCCTCTAATATCATCATTAAGTACAATGACTGTATTCATACATCATTACAGACATTAATATAATACGATAAGTCTGTATTATTATGTACGGTAAGGTCATGATATCAATGCTTACTATACTTTACGAAACAAATATATTTAAACTATTGTCTTAATAGTGGATAGTTAATCCTTCCCACCTTCTTGTTTTCATTTGTTACCGAGTTCTGTAATATTTCATACGATTACCTAAAATAGGTAACACTTTATAGGTTGTGTTATTTTGCTTAGGTTAGGTCAGGGGAGTTGCAGAACTTCTAGATTATTAACCGGCGACTACAACTGCCCCTAAACAACCAAGCCATGATTACGCTGGCTCAAAGTCTACCCCGGCGACTACAACGCCCCTCAAAGTAGTAATCCAAAAGTCCACTCTCCACCACCAAGCGAACTTGACATTTCAAAACACATACAAACACGTATCCACCATTCTCGTTATGTTAGGTAAGGGGAGTTGCAGAACTAGTAGCCTACAAGTAGGGTATTGTAACATTGACCATACATTGTTCACATTAATAATTACCTCACCTACCGTAATTTCCTTCTCTACACACAATCACTGGGTGAATACAATGTCTTGTGGGAAATTGTACTTACACAGGTTAATATTAGGCCTATTTTTAATGTTTGACCAAGAAAAGTTAACTACCCGTAAACTGTGTATTATACTTTCACGTGAGAAGTATTACCGGTTTATATGAATAGTATATTTAGTAAAGGGTACTTCACACAGTCAGGAATGCGAGCTAAAATCACTAGGAGTAGCTGAAAATTCGAATTCCTGGGCCTATTCGCGGTGAAAATCGATGACTCCTAGTGACTCTAGCAATATCCTAGTGATTCCAAACCACTCGCGGGCGATTGGCCGTGTCCGACAAAATGTTCACCATGTTTAAAGTTCTCGCCGCGAATCGGACCACTCCCAGTGATTCCCAGTGATCCCCAGTGACTCCCAGTGAATCCTGGTGATTCTCGGTGATTTGTATCTGAGTCGCGGACAGGTTTCGGTTTCAGTTTCAGTTCTCACCAGAATCACCAGGACTCACTGAGAGTCACTGGGGAATCACTGGGAGTGGTTCGACTCGCGGCGAGAACCTTAAACACGGTGAACATTTTGTCGGACAGGGCCAATCGGCCGGGACTGGTTTGGAGTCACTGTTAGATGTTGTGGTTATACGAGTATGAGCCATTTCACCAGTGTCTTATGCTCTCGTATTGCAGGACTTAAGTAGGGAGTTGTTTCACCAGTGTCGTTACACCCTCCACTACAAGTCCTGACTGAGAAGCAAGCCGTTTCACCAGTGTCTTGCACTCTTCCAACAACCCTTACTATTTTTGTAGGCTTACTAGAACTAGAGCGCTTGTCGGTATTGCATACTCTAATTATAGTAAATCCTGTACCAAGGCAATGTAAAGATGTTGGGTGGTCACCAGTGTGGTCCAACAAGAATACTAGCAAATCCAAGGTACCTTTGAGAAATGCGTCGAGTAGTTCCACTCTACTTACTGATGATGAGGTAGGCTGAGATGGTCTTACCACTTTCGTCATTCTCTTCGGTGGGGTATTTCAGGGCTAGAGGGGCGGCTGTGCCTGGAGGATGGTCTGGGCCGGCTGCGGTAGCCCTTCTGGGAATCCGCGTCACGGCGGTGGTGCTCCTTTGAGCAAGAAGGGCGCGTGGTGTGTTGATCTTTATGCACGGTTTGTTTATTACGACATCGTGAGGGATTATCTTTGTTAGGTATATCATCAGTAGGTGCCGTCCTCACAGGTATGTTCTTTCCTGGGATCGGGGGAAGTGCCTGAGTGATGCAGGTGACCCGAGCGAAGCGTGGTGAGGAGTCGCTTGTGCCCTCTTGTCTTTGGTGTCGCGGTGGCAGTGGTTGTTGGAGCGTGCAGGCCTCATCTCTGTGGTTTGTTTCCTTAGCGTTTTTCTTCCCATCTCAACTAATAATTACGTATTGCATAAAACTGTTCCAATATTTTTAAAAGGTTGGTCTATAATTACCTCTCACTAAAATCCCCAACACTTTAGGAAGCGTTATCGGTGTCGGACATGCAACTTATAAAACATATCACAGAGTACATGAAATGTCAATGAAAGCTAGTAACACATAATACAGTTGCAATCTGAATATCTGATGCCATAATTCAAGACAAATACACTATATTAATCGCAAAAACACACACATTCCGTCGATTACAACATGATGAGCCAACTTTAGTAAAATAAGTGAACATAACTTGAATCGTAATTAAGAGCAAGAAATCATTAGGCCTACCTATAGTACCAAGGTCTAAGTTGAGTGGTCAAACAGGGAGCATAAATTTATAAACACATACTGTATAATAATTATATACATGTATAGTCCCGGATATATGTTCTTAACCATCCTAGGATTGTCATGATGTAATTAAAATGTTATGATATATATACGAAAAAATCAAACTTACTTTTCCATAAATTTACAAACTGATAATTGCATAAAATATTGATTATACATAAACTAGTTGATTAAAAATGTAATACTTGCGTAATTTATTCCCAGGATGGTTAAAATCATGTGTCCATGAGGTACATACATACTATAGATGTACACTCAGGGACACATTTAGTGTTTCCCGCTCCAAAATCTCTATCTTAGGGTTCTCTTTTGTTTTATAAGATAACATTATTCCCTAACACATCTGAACAAAGCTTATATATCCAAGCTTTGTTCAGGTGTGCGAGGAGTACACTTGTCTTATTCTAATAGACAAAATTAAAGTAGACATTTTGGAGCGGCGACACTAATTTTGTTTGTTGGTGTATATAACCTACACAGTTATATACCCAAATATTGGCTACAGTTTACAGAGTTCCAACAATCTTAATTAGATTTATTAGAAGCTCAACAGTTGATGTGTTATGCCCTGTTTTTCTACAGGTTTAACTTGGGTAATGTGAGTTCTAATTGACTGGGTATATAAGGCTGCATGCACAACACAAGATATGAGGAATAGAGAACACAAAGAAACACATGGTAGCAAGTTACACGATCACGTTTATTGATATACCACTGCAGAATACTTGTGTAAGACAATATAATAGAATTGAACAGCACTAGCATAAGTGGATCTGGATGGAGCCTAGTCTCCCACTTCCAACGTTCAAGGTATTAATCTTCTGATCACTGGCTTTAATTCAACAGGTTTATATACCGAAGACCATCAATGTTACTTATAGAATCATATTCACTGTTAGATTTATTACTGGTAGCTCTGGTGCACAAGTAGTAGTTCACAGACTAGATTAGACACGCGTATTTTAGAGCACGGGAATTCTAGTAACCTCAGGGGGTACTGATCTAAGTTTTATATTCTTGTCTCAGAAATACATAGAAAGCAAATCAGTGGGCGAACCTTCAGATATCACTAGGGTTTCCTTCTAGGTAATAATATCTGGGCATATGGTTGACTACGAGAGTTAGTATCGCCTGTTAAATAATGAACACTGATACGCTTAGCACTTCCTAATTGAATGGTTATATGAATTATACTGGGGCAAAGAGATAGCCACTTCGTAAAAATATTAATTAGTGAATCTCTAAACAGCACAGTAATATGTAGTACTGCTAAAGGGAATCTTGGGTAGTATCTGATGGGTCTGGTCCTGGTTATCTTGCGTCCATGATGTTGGGGGCTAACGACTGGTTCCGCGGCCGTCCAGCGGGCCCATATGTGTGAAGTTCTCAAATACGTGGGCAGGTCCTTCTATCCAAATCTGCCACGGAGTCTGCCGGCTCTGGAATCTCACTCCGGAACAACACAAGGGCAGAGCTAGAAGTTAACTGCAGGGTAGTGACCCCTGGTTGGTGTCTAGCTTTCAACTGATTTGACTGGGGGCGGGAGCTAGATTTATAGGCTCGGTTCTGGGCCCTGTAGACAGTAGGGATCTCGAGTCTTATGGACTTATTTGAGCTCTCAATAGATATGGGGACTAGGTAAGATGGTATTTACTGTTGTGTCACATGGCTATAGGAAGCCTTTATATTTTTATATAACTGAGCCTTAGTAAGAGGTACTATTTTGGCTATACTGGAAGTATTTATGGGAGAGAGACTGGATCTACTTTGCGAGGAGGATGGGGACAGCTGTGATAGGAGCGTCTCTCTAGATTGTTCAATCTTCATTCTATGGTATAGCTGAGGTGCTAATTTAGTGATCAGAGCATGCAAGAAAGGTAAATGGTTTATTGTGAGTTAATAGAGGTTAATAAAGGTGTTAGTCATGCATGGTTAGTTCATTGATAGGAAGAATTCCTGTGCTACCTGGCAATGACTCGGAAGTCAAAACAGGGGCCAGGTATACCTCCGCGGGGGTGGGGGTCTCCCTCCTCGGGTGGGCAAAAAGGGGGAGCTGGGCGCCCTCTCTCTGTGATAGTCGTCCGGCGGCTGTGGCTAGGGGCTTGCCATATCACCAGTGTTTGTAATAACCCTCTGTGTATGAGACAGATGTGGGTGTTCTTAATACCAAAACCGAAGGTGCCTTAGCTAGCTGGTTTTACTCGGCTGGTTGTTAATTGTAGGGTTTGCTGGATGTGGTGGAGACTGGGTTGCTAACTCTGCCACATTTATCTGGAAGTATGGCAATAGAAGTTAGTTACTGGCGAGGCGGCTAGCCTCGCACCGACGACCATTGGGTGCAGGGTTGTGAATGGGTTGTAAGAGAATAGATGGCATGCAAGGGGCTAGTAAAGTTCTAATGTTGTTCTGGCCTACTAAGTGAAGGTAGGCTGGATAGGAGTATATATATAAAAGGTTGGAGAGCGTTAGCAACGGACAATTCAAGGATCTTCAAGAGGTATGAGAGAGAGGCTAGGTCGGACAAGAGTCGAGAAGCGCGGGTGTCTTAATGAGGGGGGGGGGGGGAGTTCAAGGGCTACAGGGAAATTTTGCCCCTAAGGTCCCTGGGCGTGGGGGTGGCATTAGGCCACAATTGATATGGAAGTTTGAAAAGGCAGTAGAATACGTTAGCCAAATGCTACCGGGGAATGCAACTATGGGGTGGTATATGAGTCTGGAAAAGATAGAGTTATGTGATCAGTCCGAGGGGTTATGGATACTATTAGTTGGCCCTGGGAACTGCGTTTTCTATTAAATATAAATATACCAACAACAGCGGCAGTTCGTAGGGGTACTTAGTTATTGTTTCGGGGTACTTATATTATTTTTATTAATCTCACCACCACACCCCCAATGAAATTAATTAAAGTATATATGATCCACCGGGATTCGAACCCGGGTTATCACACACATATTTTTGCCACCTTAACAGATATGACAGATACTGGTAACCAGGTTATCTTATACAATCTCTGGTTGGGGTAAGAGGTGTATGACACGAAGTAAATTGGCGTAGTGTGGACTGTGGATACGAAGGAGGCAAGGGGAAGATGTATGACAATTGTGGAAAAGTAAATGGAAAAAGGTGAACACAATGGCGGATAAAAATACTTAACCTAAGGATTGAATACATAGATTTATGGGGCGATGGGTCTTCAGAAGCTTAGTCTGGCAAGACAAGATGTTAGGGAATGTTAATATTAATACTTAAACTAAGGATTGCATACATCGATGAACGATGACATTATAGTCGTCGTCCTAATAAGGTGATGAAACCTGGTTGATCTGTACTTGGCACAATACGACACAAGGACAGTGCCGCTATGTCGTATCAATGCTGGTGGCAGTTAATATTATAGACTTAGTTACGAGAGGAACAATGCAAGGGGCGACTAAGCATGGGTTACATATATCTATACTCGTCATGGGAAATGATATACGAGGTCTAGGGACAAGCGTGGGTGTTTTAACTTCTAAGATATAAAACATCTACTTCTCGGATGTAAGAACATACATAGATATAATTATGGCTGTCTGATGTGTTGGCATTGGCTCAACGTCGGGACAGGGCATGAGTGTTTTTAATATGAATGTATATTCCTGTTCATCATCTTTGTAGTTAGGAGTGTAGGACACGAGGGGGTAAGTGTACGTGAGGTGTGGAAAATGGTCAGTTTAGAAAAGGTAAATGGGTGCGGTCTGGAGCTTCTTAGCCCTGCGGGCTTGGGCCTGTCTGAAATGGCTGGCTCGGTCAGCTGGTCCTTTCGTTCTGTGGACCTTTCCTTTGGTGTTTCTGTGTGGTGTTCGTTCGTGGCTTCTGTGGTGGGCTTCTCGTTCTGGGGCATTTTACTTCCCTCTCCTTCATTATAGGCTCGTCCTCGAGCCTCAAGGGTGAAGTAAAAAAAAGCATAGTCAGAAAAGTGTAGGTTAACAAGAAAAGTAGTATGACTAAGGGAAAAAAAATATAATATATAGTATATGGAAAACATGTAAATTTAAGAAAGAACAGATAATTAAGAACACAGGAAATTAAGAAGAGGTAAAGTGTTTAACAATGTATAAAGCAAATTTAAAAGATAGTCAGAAAAGTGTAGGTTAACAAGAAAAGTAGTATGACTAAGGGACAAAAATAATATATACAGTATATGGAAAACATGTAAATTTATAGAATCATGCCCAATCGCTTAGGAATTGAAAACAATAAAAACATTAAGTACAATAATATCCTCATCATCATCAGGGGGGGGTTATTTAGGGTCGCCGTTAGTCTGGGTGACGGTCTGGTAATAGGGGGTGGTGGTGGTTGTGGCTTTGACCTTGAGGTTTCACTTTCACTTTGGAAGGGCGGGGTGGATATACCGTTAGTTCTTGTCGTTAGGAATGTGGGTCTGGGGGCGAGCTGGCCCGGGGCCAGTTTTGGAGGGGGGTCTAAGTGGTTTCGGTCGGGGGTAATGATAGGGGGGTTTAAAGATGAAATGGGCAGGTCGAGTCGGGGTTGTTGTTGCGGAAGAGGTTGGTGCTGGGGAGGGGTTGAATTGTGTAGAGAGTTGTGGTCGTGAGTGGGGTTTGGAGAAGGGTGAGTAAGGCTGAAGGTTGAGAGTTTACTATGATCAGGTGGTATGGAGGTTTGGGGTGTGGGGATTTTATAGGGAGATGGTGGGGGGGGTCTGGGCAGGCAGGGTTGTGGTTTGAGAGGGGTTGAATTTGGACTGATTTTATTTTCGGGAGAGACCTGGATGGGATTTCGAGGAGTGGTTGAAGTTGAGAGGTTGATTATGTTGTTTGGGGCGAGAGAGAGAGTATTTTGGGGTTTAGCCAAGGTGGAAAAAGTTTTGTGGTTGGATTGGGATGGGAGTGGTATTTTGTCGAGCGGGATCTTTGGGGGTGGAATTTGGGGCGGGTGGGGTAACGGTGAAGAGGGGGGTAAGATAGGGGGAAAAAAGGAGGTAGGGGTTATGTACGGGGGTGATTGTTCGTTCGGAATGTGGTCGTGAGAGGTTAGGCTGGCAGGGTGGGAATTGGTGGAGGTTGAAAGTTTAGCTGGGCTCATGATGGTGGGGGACCGACTGGTGAGCAGGTGTTCGGTACACATGAGGGGGGGGAAATCACTTTGGTGGGGGTCACGCGTGAGGGGGGGATTAACGGCGCGTGTGGGAGGATCAGAGTGGTGGGGTGTGTCGGTGGCAGTGACGGTTTGTTTAGAGGCTATCTGGGGTTGGTGGGTTTGTCTGTCATGAGGGGGTGAGTCAAGTGTGGGGTTTTGAAGTTTATTAGGGGTGTGAATTGTGGGGGGGTGGAAGGGAGCTACTGACGGAAAACTGTCACAAGGGAAATTTTGTTGGTGGGGGAATAGCTGAGCATTTCTGGGGGAAGGGGGGGAACATGGTTGGGTCCCTAGGTCGTCATGCGTGAGGGGAGGATTAACGGCGCGTGTGGGAGAATCAGAGTGGTGGGGTGTGTTGGTGGCAGTGACGGTTTGTTTAGAGGTTATATGGGATTGGTGGGTTTGTCTGTCATGAGGGGGTGAGTCAAGTGTGGGGTTTTGAAGTTTATTAGGGGTGTGAATTGTGGGGGGGTGGAAGGGAGCTACTGACGGAAAACTGTCACAAGGGAAATTTTGTTGGTGGGGAAATAGCTGAGCATTTCTAGGGGAAGGGGGGGAACATGGTTGGGTCCCTAGGTCGTCACGCGTGAGGGAAGGATTAACGGCGCGTGTGGGAGGGTCAGGGTGGTGAGAGGTGAGCGAGTTAGGAAACGGGATTTGTTGGGGGGACTGCGGCGGGTTGGTGGGGGAAGAGTTAGGTGTAGAACAGGGGTTATTGGTAGAGGACTGATGTATTGATTTGGGGTTGTTAACAGGACGAATTTGGGGAATTTTCTTGGTGTCAGTCTCGGTCTGGTTAAAGGTTATGTGGGACTGGGGAGGATTAGTGGGGGCAGAGTTAGGCATAGGACATGGGTTATTGAGGGAGGAGTGATGTACTGATTTGGGGTTGTTAACAGGACGAGTTTGGGGAATTTTCTTGGTGGCAGTCTCGGTCTGGTTAGAGGTTATCTGGGACTGGTGAGTTTGTTTGACATGAGAGGGCGAGTCAAGTGTGGGGTTTCGAAGTTTTCTAGGAGTGTGAATTGTGTGGGGGTGGAAGGGAGCTACTGACTGAAAACTGTCACAAGCTACCGACGGAAAACTGTCACAAGGGAAATTTTGTTGGTGGGGGAATAGCTGAACATTTCTGGGGTCATGGGGAAAATATGATGTGGTAGGCCTACATAGGTAGGCATAGCTAGAATACGGGGCTTGTTGGGGGGGCTGCGGAGGGTTGGTGGGGGAAGAGTTAGGTGTCGAACAGGGGTTATTGGTAGAGGACTGATGTATTGACTTGGGGTTGTTAACAGGACGAATTTTGGGAATCTTCTTGGTGGCAGTCACGGTCTGGTTAGAGATTATCTGGGGTTGGTGGGTTTGTTTTCTGGGGTCATGGGGAAAATGTGTTGTGGTAGGCCTACATAGGTAGGCATAGCTAGAATACGGGGCTTGTTGGGGGGGCTGCGGAGGGTTGGTGGGGGAAGAGTTAGGTGTAGAACAGGGGTTATTGGTAGAGGACTGATGTATTGATTTGGGGTTGTTAACAGGACGAAGTTTGGGAATCTTCTTGGTGGCAGTCACGGTCTGGTTAGCGGTTATCTGGGGTTGGTGGGTTTGTTTGACATGCATAGAAAAAGGATGGGGTTTATGGGGTAACACAATTGATGGAAGATGATCGTTGGTGGATGGCTGGGCAGGGGAAAATTTAGGGATGGTCAGAGAGGATAGAGGCAAGGAAGAGTGCACTGGGGTTGGACTTTCACCGGAAGTCATTTTGGAAGGGTGCACGGAGTCTTGGATAGGGGCTGAAGGGTTGGATAGGGGATTCATCGAATTGCGTAGGCATTCTTCTCTGATGGAGAGCATATGTTCTTCGAATAAGCCATACGGGTCGAGATGGGCGGTGATGTGGGGTGGGAGGATGTTTAACAATGCGGTGAATAAGAGTTCATTTTGTTGGTCGTAATCTTCATAGCTATACGTGGTCCTCACGTATCTGTAGAGTTGTATGAGGGTCACATTTATATCCCCTTCATACTTGATCTCGTCGACTTTTATTATTTTGGGGGCGACGGGGGAACCCAAAAGTGGATCTAAGGTCCGGATCACGAAGGATCGAAACTGGTTCCAGGTAAACTCTGCCGTATTCTGTGTCACAGTTTGGCGAATAAATTCTTTAAAGGTAGGCTGATCAACAAGTTGGGAAACGGCTTCTCTCAACTGTATAATATGCGTAATTGCAACGGCGATTTTTTTCGCGGTCATTATGAAGTACCACATCGTACACTGGCTTTATTATGTCTAAGTAACTGGTGATATCATACGTGTTTACATCATACTTGGGAATGTGTGCGAGTGGCTGAAAATTTTGCAATGTTGCCATGCTTCTACTGTTCCAAACTTGCAGTGTAATGCAACCTTTTATCCGAATCAAGAACCACCGCTACCGCCAATGTTATGCCCTGTTTTTCTACAGGTTTAACTTGGGTAATGTGAGTTCTAATTGACTGGGTATATAAGGCTGCATGCACAACACAAGATATGAGGAATAGAGAACACAAAGAAACACATGGTAGCAAGTTACACGATCACGCTTATTGATATACCACTGCAGAATACTTGTGTAAGACAATATAATAGAATTGAACAACACTAGCATAAGTGGATCTGGATGGAGCCTAGTCTCCCACTTCCAACGTTCAGGTATTAATCTTCTGATCACTGGCTTTAATTCAACAGGTTTATATACCGAAGACCATCAATGTTACTTATAGAATCATATTCACTGTTAGATTTATTACTGGTAGCTCTGGTGCACAAGTAGTAGTTCACAGACTAGATTCTATCTATCTATCTATCTATTGCCTGACGCCGTGATCCCCGAAGGGGTGGCCACGAACGAACCGCCCCCATGCACCTCTGTCCCCAGTCAGTCGACGCCCCTCCCCCCAACCAGCACCACCTTCGTTCATGTACTTCCTCACTCCATCCTTCCACCTCATATTCGGTCTACCTCTCCCCCTCTGTCCCTCCACCTCGCTCTCATACACCCTCTTAGTCATTCTCTCGCTTTCCATACGTTCCATATGGCCGAACCATCTCAAGTTGTTCCTTTTCACACTTTCCAGCACATCTACCTCCACACCACACCTCCTTCTTACTTCCTCATTAGTCTGTCTATCCCTCCATGTAACTCCGCACGCACTCCTTAAGTAATTCATTTCCACTGCTCTCACTCTTGGTCTGAGTCTCTCAACCAACGTCCATGCTTCGCTTCCGTAAGTCAGTGTCGGGATTACCACACTGTCATGCAAGGACTTCTTCACTTCCATACTGACCACCCTATTTTTTGTTACTGCTTTTAGCGTTCCTACAACCCTCTTCCCCTGTTGTACCCTCTCCCGCACCTCTTCATCCATAGTCCCATCTTTACTCAACACACTGCCCAGATACTTAAAAGAGTTGACGATCTCCATAGCCTGACCGTTCAGCTTCACCTCACACTCTGTGACTTCACCCCTTTCGAAGACCATAACCTTGCTCTTCCCCGTATTTACCTTCAAATTCCGTTTTTCGCACACTGTTCCAAACTCATTTACCAGACCCTGCAACTCCCATTCATTATCACTCATCAGAACTGTATCATCCGCAAACAGCAGTATAGGTAGCTTCCACTCAATTCCCTCCCTTTTCAGCGATACACCAACATCCACTGCTCTTGATAGTATTTCTTTCATAGCTCCATCCATATATACAGTAAACAACCACTGGGGACATCACACACCCCTGTTTCAAACCAACATTCAGGTCAAAGAACTCGCTCTGCTCACTCTCCACACGTACTGCCGCCTTTGCACCCTCATACATGCTCTTCACTGCTTTCAGCAACTTGCCCTCTACTCCGTATATTCTAAGTACTTTCCACAAACCTTCTCTATCCACTCTGTCATAGGCCTTCTCCAAGTCCATAAAGGCAACATACACCTTTTGTTTCTTCTCCAGATACTTCTCCACAACACAATTCAGGGTAAAAATCTGATCTACACATCCTCTTCCCTTCCTAAAACCTCCCTGCTCGTCGCCTATCCATTTCTCCGTTCTCACTCTCACTCTCTCAATCACTACCCTACTGTATACCTTCCCTACTACGCTTAGAAGACATATTCCTCGGTGGTTACCACACACTCCTCTTTCCCCTTTGCCCTTATATAGGGGGACTATTATGCCAGTCTTCCAGTCATCGGGTGCACTCCCCTTCTCCCATGCTAGTTTGCACATTTTCCATACCCATTCTATCACTATCTCACCACCATACCTCAACATTTCCCCACACACTCCATCTGTTCCTGGTGCTTTCCCCAACTTCACTCTTTTCATGGCTTCCCACACTTCTGACCTCCTGATCCCCACCTCCTCCTCCACTAGACTAGATTAGACTAGATCTAGTAGATTAGACTAGATTAGACACGCGTATTTTAGAGCACGGGAATTCTAGTAACCTCAGGGGGTACTGATCTAAGTTTTATATTCTTGTCTCAGAAATACATAGAACGCAAATCAGTGGGCGAACCTTCAGATATCACTAGGGTTTCCTTCTAGGTAATAATATCTGGGCATATGGTTGACTACGAGAGTTAGTATCGCCTGTTAAATAATGAACACTGATACGCTTAGCACTTCCTAATTGAATGGTTATATGAATTATACTGGGGCAAAGAGATAGCCACTTCGTAAAAATATTAATTAGTGAATCTCTAAACAGCACAGTAATATGTAGTACTGCTAAAGGGAATCTTGGGTAGTATCTGATGGGTCTGGTCCTGGTTATCTTGCGTCCATGATGTTGGGGCTAACGACTGGTTCCGCGGCCGTCCAGGGGGCCCATATGTGTGAAGTTCTCAAATACGTGGGCAGGTCCTTCTATCCAAATCTGCCACGGAGTCTGCCGGCTCTGGAATCTCACTCCGGAACAACACAAGGGCAGAGCTAGAAGTTAACTGCAGGGTAGTGACCCCTGGTTGGTGTCTAGCTTTCAACTGATTTGACTGGGGGCGGGAGCTAGATTTATAGGCTCGGTTCTGGGCCCTGTAGACAGTAGGGATCTCGAGTCTTATGGACTTATTTGAGCTCTCAATAGATATGGGGACTAGGTAAGATGGTATTTACTGTTGTGGCACATGGCTATAGGAAGCCTTTATATTTTCATATAACTGAGCCTTAGTAAGAGGTACTATTTTGGCTATACTGAAAGTATTTATGGGAGAGAGACTGGATCTACTTTGCGAGGAGGATGGGGACGGCTGTGATAGGAGCGTCTCTCTAGATTGTTCAATCTTCATTCTATGGTATAGCTGAGGTGCTAATTTAGTGATCAGAGCATGCAAGAAAGGTAAATGGTTTATTGTGAGTTAATAGAGGTTAGTAAAGGTGTTAGTCATGCATGGTTAGTTCATTGATAGGAAGAATTCCTGTGCTACCTGGCAATGACTCGGAAGTCAAAACAGGGGCCAGGTATACCTCCGCGGGGGTGGGGGTCTCCCTCCTCGGGTGGGCAAAAAGGGGGAGCTGGGCGCCCTCTCTCTGTGATAGTCGTCCGGCGGCTGTGGCTAGGGGCTTGCCATATCACCAGTGTTTGTAATAACCCTCTGTGTATGAGACAGATGTGGGTGTCCTTAATACCAAAACCGAAGGTGCCTTAGCTAGCTGGTTTTACTCGGCTGGTTGTTAATTGTAGGGTTTGCTGGATGTGGTGGAGACTGGGTTGCTAACTCTGCCACATTTATCTGGAAGTATGGCAATAGAAGTTAGTTACTGGCGAGGCGGCTAGCCTCGCACCGACAACCATTGGGTGCAGGGTTGTGAATGGGTTGTAAGAGAATAGATGGCATGCAAGGGGCTAGTAAAGTTCTAATGTTGTTCTGGCCTACTAAGTGAAGGTAGGCTGGATAGGAGTATATATATAAAAGGTTGGAGAGCGTTAGCAACGGACAATTCAAGGATCTTCAAGAGGTATGAGAGAGAGGCTAGGTCGGACAAGAGTCGAGAAGCGCGGGTGTCTTAATGAGAGGGGGGGGGGAGTTCAAGGGCTACAGGGAAATTTTGCCCCTAAGGTCCCTGGGCGTGGGGGTGGCATTAGGCTACAATTGATATGGAAGTTTGAAAAGGCAGTAGAATACGTTAGCCAAATGCTACCGGGGAATGCAACTATGGGGTGGTATATGAGTCTGGAAAAGATAGAGTTATGTGATCAGTCCGAGGGGTTATGGATACTATTAGTTGGCCCTGGGAACTGCGTTTTCTATTAAATATAAATATACCAACAACAGCGGCAGTTTGTAGGGGTACTTAGTTATTGTTTCGGGGTACTTATGACAGATACTGGTAACCAGGTTATCTTATACAATCTCTGGTTGGGGTAAGAGGTGTATGACACGAAGTAAATTGGCGTAGTGTGGACTGTGGATACGAAGGAGGCAAGGGGAAGACGTATGACAATTGTGGAAAAGTAAATGGAAAAAGGTGAACACAATGGCAGATAAAAATACTTAACCTAAGGATTGAATACATAGATTTATGGGGCGATGGGTCTTCAGAAGCTTAGTCTGGCAAGACAAGATGTTAGGGAATGTTAATATTAATACTTAAACTAAGGATTGCATACATCGATGAACGATGACATTATAGTCGTCGTCCTAATAAGGTGATGAAACCTGGTTGATCTGTACTTGGCACAATACGACACAAGGACAGTGCCGCTATGTCGTATCAATGCTGGTGGCAGTTAATATTATAGACTTAGTTACTAGAGGAACAATGCAAGGGGCGACTGAGCACGGGTTACATATATCTATACTCGTCATGGGAAATGATATACGAGGTCTAGGGACAAGCGTGGGTGTTTTAACTTCTAAGATATATAACATCTACTTCTCGGATGTAAGAACATACATAGATATAATTATGGCTGTCTGATGTGTTGGCATTGGCTCAACGTCGGGACAGGGCATGGGTGTTTTTAATATGAATGTATATTCCTGTTCATCATCTTTGTAGTTAAGAGTGTAGGACACGAGGGGGTTAGTGTACGTGAGGTGTGGAAAATGGTCAGTTTAGAAAAGGTAAATGGGTGCGGTCTGGAGCTGCTTAGCCCTGCGGGCTTGGGCCTGTCTGAAATGGCTGGCTCGGTCAGCTGGTCCTTTCGTTCTGTGGACCTTTCCTTTGGTGTTTCTGTGTGGTGTTCGTTCGTGGCTTCTGTGGTGGGCTTCTCGTTCTGGGGCATTTTATGATGTATAAACTACATTTACAGAACGGTATATATAATGTAAAAAGAGGATGAATCAAGAAATATATAAGTGATAATGTTTCCTACAGCAATCTGAAAAGACATGTAATTGACCACTGGAGAGTTTCGTTCTATAAGGAAGTTGGAGTTGTAGACATCGATAGTAAACATAAATACAATAATAATGTAGGTTTCGGATGGCTAAAGAGTATGTTGAATTGGATTTGATGTATCTATAAATGTACTATAACTGTATTTTAGCTGGTATAATTGTTAAATATCGATGGCTACAACTCCAACTTCCTTATAGAACGAAACTCGCAAGTGATCAATTGCATAATTTAATAATTATATTTTCTGAGACTATGAACTTCATAGGGCTACTGTACATATGCATACATAAAATGCATACATGCCTAGACATATACGTATATAAAGACTGACAGACATACAGACAAAAAGGTGCACACTTAATTCTTACCAAGTTACTCCATCAATATATCCGTTTTCTTAAAACAAATTGTAAGCAGCGGACCAAATAACTGCGGAAAAACGGCAGCATGCTGCTCGCATCAGTTACCTCACAGACAGCGAGAGGGGAGGGTTGCCTGAGATTATGACCGGGTGGCCAATATATACGTTTTTCACCACCCAAATGCATTTCCAACTTATTTTAGCACTCTTGAAGGTTCATATATACATCATATATGTAAAATAAAAGTATATTGAAAACAAATAATGCTCTATATCGTAAATATAACTAATTCTGTCAGAATCCAAGGCCAGAAATTCACAAATAACTACCCTTGCCCCTATACTAGGGTATTTTCGCGTTTAATGGGTTAGGAGTCATTTCGATCATGAGCCAAATTTACTCGCGTTTTATATTAATAATATCCACTTTCAAAATATTACATATTATATAGAATGTTTAACGAAAAATTAATGTTAATATATTCTTTTGTCAAATATAGCCTAATACTTGCTTCTTTTTCTGAGAAATGTTTCAAATGCATGTGTTATGCCACGATTCCAAGAAACATGAGATATTCCGATTGCTATTCCCGGCCTGGGAAACACAAACACACAGGAAGATTACAAACGTTTTATTCCAAGAAACATGAGATATTCCGATTGCTATTCCCGGCCTGGGAAACACAAACACACAGGAAGATTACAAACGTTTTATTCCAAGAAACATGAGATATTCCGATTGCTATTCCCGGTCTGGGAAACACAAACACACAGGAAGATTACAAACGTTTTATTCTTAACTCTAGGTTGCACGATATCAAAACAGAATTTCCTATAATAAGTAGATGAGGAGGTAATATAATAATTCGATAACACGTCTGACTATTTTCATATTTTTAATAGCAGATATATACTAATTCAATACGGTAACTTCTATTTTCATACTTTTATAGAATAATTATTTTTGAAGCAATTCATTTGTGAATAATGATTATAATGATTCACTACAATAACGTCTGTATATCATAAAATAATGATTATAATGATTCACTACAATAACGTCTGTATATCATAAAATATTAGGATATAGTTAGCCTATATTTTAATAATGATTATAATGATTCACTACAATAACGTCTGTATATCATAAAATAATGATTATAATGATTCACTACAATAACATCTGTATATCATAAAATAATGATTATAATGATTCACTACAATAACGTCTGTATATCATAAAATAATGATTATAATGATTCACTACAATAACGTCTGTATATCATAAAATAATGATTATAATGATTCACTACAATAACGTCTGTATATCATAAAATATTAGGATATAGTTAGCCTATATTTTAATAATGATTATAATGATTCACTACAATAACGTCTGTATATCATAAAATAATGATTATAATGATTCACTACAATAACGTCTGTATATCATAAAATAATGATTATAATGATTCACTACAATAACGTCTGTATATCATAAAATAATGATTATAATGATTCACTACAATAACGTCTGTATATCATAAAATATTAGGATATAGTTAGCCTATATTTAATAATGATTATAATGATTCACTACAATAACTCTGTATATACTACAATAACGTCTGTATATCATAAAATATTAGGATATAGTTAGCCTATATTTTAATTCAATGAATTAAAAAGAATTCAACGATATCCATTAATTTGTTGTCAAGAGTCTTCAAATATATCTAGCCATTTAGCCTAAATCAATTACAATTATAATGTGGGTACGTTTTGTCTGGGGTTTGAAATGACGGGGGTTCGATCTGTCTAAATTGGAGGGGGACGAAATGTCTCGGGGTTCGAAGTGTTTAGTAAGCAAAAAATCTATCTATCTAAATGTAGTCTTAAATTAGCCCAAACATACGCCAAAGTAAAGTAATTCACGATCATTCGAAATTGAGGTTTTGTGTATTTCCTCTTTAACAAGTAAGTGTTTATACATATAAGAGTGTGCAAAATATAAATATGTTCTAATATATAACTAGGAACCCCAAAAGGTTCACCAAACCCAAATATACAAGCGTTTGTTGACGTTCTTAAAACAAAAACAAAGAACAACAACTTGCGTTCGCTTGTACGATGTCGGGGAAAGGAATGCTTCTTTATTAAACCCTCTAAGTAGCATATTATGTGAATATTTTTTAAACTAATGGAACTGAAATTATGTACATCGACTTCCAAACCAATCTGATGATCTCTGAACTTTGAAATAATTGTAATAGTTTGGAAATCTGACCTTGTTCATTATAACGGAATAAATGGTCTTGGTACGATGTTGCCAATGTAGCGGCTACCGCTAGATCCAGCGAATCATTTCCATCACTTCCATCTAGCGACATCAAGATGTGATGAATTCTAGCGATATTCAAGTTATTTTCCCTATTTTAAGGAATTGTAGAGAGTTTTCGGTTGTTAAAGATTATTCTAGATACTTCAACATATGTTTTCTAGTGACATACAAGTGTTTAGTGTCTGGTGACTATCTAGTGATTTGTCAATGCTATTCTAGCATACATTTGTGCTTTAGTTTATCATGCATTGTTTTCTAAATTTGCCCTATTCCTCCAGAAGACTTCCTACATGGTATAGTGTATTGTTCTAGTGACAATTAAATATTATATAGGGCTATTTTAAGTTGGCTGATGATTATGAAGCAGTAATATGCTGGATTCGTCCACAGCCGAACACAAATCTTCATCATTGGTATGTTTATAATGTCTAAATCTGAGGTTAACTTCGTTGTTTCGCTTATGATTTATTGACTTAACATTTATAAATGGCGCGAAGTGATCCGATATGTCTGACAATAGGATACCACTATCTATCTCTGCTAACGTTGCACCAATTATGAAAAACGAAGCACTCGAAGCTCCAACTCTAGTCGGTTTGTTTATACAAGGATAAAAACAATGACTTTATAACATATCAACAAATTCCCTGAACAACCCGACTATTATTATATTTAAGCAAATCAATGGTAAAATTACCCATTATATAGCAAGTCTTTTGAGATGATTTAATTGTATTTAGAATTTCTGACAGAGCATTAATATATGCCTTCTCAATTTTGTGTTCAACAAAGAGAGATTCTATGGAGTCATTAGTTACACGCATGTTTGAAATAGGTTGACATTCAGCTTCGTTGTTCAGATACATAGCAACACCACCCCCTTGTATATTCCGTTGTTCAGATACATAGCAACACCAACCCCTTGTATATTCCGTTGTTCAGATACATAGCAACACCACCACCTTGTATAATCCGTTGTTCAGATACATAGCAACACCACCCCCTTGTATATTCCGTTGTTCAGATACATAGCAACACCACCCCCTTGTATATTCCGTTGTTCAGATACATAGCAACACCACCCCCTTGTATATTCCGTTGTTCAGATACATAGCAACACCACCCCCTTGTATATTCCGTTGTTCAGATACATAGCAACACCACCACCTTGTATAATCCGTTGTTCAGATACATAGCAACACCACCCCCTTGTATATTCCGTTGTTCAGATACATAGCAACACCACCCCCTTGTATATTCCGTTGTTCAGATACATAGCAACACCACCCCCTTGTATATTCCGTTGTTCAGATACATAGCAACACCACCCCCTTGTATATTCCGATTATTTGTATATAATTTATATCTTGGGATTGCGTATAAATGTTCGATGTCTGAGGTCAATCTCGTTTCAGTAAATGCAAGAATTTTGATATTGCTCAGAACCGAGGTTAAGTGATTTATTATGAATGTTTCTAAATTATTTGGAATGCTTCTAATATTATGAAACAATATGGTCTTTTTAGAATCGTTATATTGAACCATTGATTCAAATACTGACTGGTCATAATAATTCAAATACTGAGTGGTCATAATAATTAGACGTTGAAAGAAGACTATTATTTCGAACAATATTTTCATCAGGATCGCAATTATTCAAATGCTGTGTTTCATTCAGCTTTGCAGGATTAAATATCATACTATAATATTTATTAAAAGAAAGGTAGTCATGATTATCATCTATATTTAATAAACTAGATAACTGGGAGTTACTAAGATGAGAAAAAGGTAATAATTGATTATCCACTACTATATTAAAAAACTGGTATAATTGTCACATAAGTATTATTTTCATCATAGTTATTTCCTCTTCTGTGAACGTAGGCGGCCTTCCCCAACTCCCGCGCGGGAGCCCTGATCCTCACCGGCGGTGACAGAAGGCTGCAGCTGCATTAGGTTCCGTCCACTGGTTGTAGCCTGCCCCATATTACCTCCATTGTCAGCCTCACCTTCCGAACCTTCCCTACCGGTAGCGGTCATTTTAGGTAATGACTCGGCCTGGGCTCCGTAGTTTGGCTCGGCTTGCTGCACCCCTTCCTCCTCTTCAACTCTGACTGGTGATGCATTTTTTTTTTTTTCTATATTCCAACTACTCCCTCTCGGGCATAGGCTGATAGCCTTTACACTCTACCGCTGAACACGGTGAGGCCCGTGAGGTCTTGTTCCAGCCTAGGGAGTGAGAAATGCGAAGCACCTATTTCACGGCTCGAACCCAACTCCATCTCTGAAGCTGCTTCACCTCTGCGCCTCACAGTCTCACTCCCCAGGCTCGGACCCTCACTCTCAGAACGCCACCTATTGAGCAATTAACTCACTAGGCATTGCCCCCCTGTAGCATATTTTGAATATGGGAATATTCATACAGTGCTATTTAATCAGGGAACAATGAGGGTATTTTGTTTTGGCATTTCGGTGTGCTGTGGTAATGCACTGAAACTAGGTACAGCACAAATTCCATCCCAATAATTACTCTCTGTAGTAGGTGGCTGATTCCTGCTTATGTTGCGGGATCCTGTGTCTTGTTTCTCTCTCCTGTCTCTTATTATTAGCCTAGTATGACTAAAATACGCGATCTTCCCTTCTTGACGTGCTTTCTTTAATTCTGGTAGCTTATTCCTACGAGCCATTATAGACGATTCACACAGATCTTCGTTCAGGTATATATCGGTGCTCTTTAACTTGGCAGAGTTTCGAAGGTTAGTTTCTCAGTCAGTATACCTTGTGAATCTAGCAACAATGGTCCGTGGACGTGAGAGTTCCCCCGCCGGTGAGCGTCGGATTGGTGGCCCCACTCTGTGTGCCCGTTCCAGCTGCACCCCCACCAAGGCCCATCTTGTCACGCAACATACGTGTTACCTTGTCCTGGGTCACTTCACTCGTTTCCCACACTTCCTCCTTCACACCATCGATGGAGATGTTATTTCGCCGGGATTAGTCCTCTTGATAATCTAATCGCTTCTTAATGTCTGTTAATTCCTCTGTAATATTATTATTATTTACAAGTAAACTTTCTCATTTTGTTGCCTCCAACTCTCCTTTCAGCTTCGTTGTTTCTTCCTTTAATCTGTCCACCTCACTTTTAAAATGCAGTGAGACTATGAGCTCATTGTTCTTGTCTTCTAACTGCTTCACTCGCCCAGTAACAGAAGAAAAAAATATTTCCACTGCATCACGGAAAGCTCATTGTTGCACATCCAATAGTTTCTTCACTTAAAGGCACAGTTGTAGTTGTATGCAGACTGACCAAAATACCAGAGGTGGGCGCGCTCCGGTGGGACCGGTAATGCGGCAGCGCTCCGCGCTCATCAGACATAAGGTAATGCGGCAGCGCTCACACGCTCCTTTTGTCAGCAGACCCGATGCGCTTCCCGCTCCGCGCTCCTGCGCTCCGCGCTCCCAAAAATAGGTATATAAAAAACAAAACAAACAAAACAGCTTCTAGAAGTTATTTAATTATTTAGCTTCGTCCTTCACTTTGTCCTTTGTCTTTCACTTCACTAAATTCCAAGAATTCAAAACATTAAAAAAAACTCAAGTCATGGTGTCTTTCTGAAGTTTAACTGTTTAAGTTTCTCACTTTCTCAGTTTCTGTTATTCTTTATGTCATATCAATGAATCAAATGTCAATGATATATGATTGATATCATTGCAAATGTCAATGATATGATATGATTGATATCATTGTGAGTATTTTTAGTTTTTTACCACATGTACCTTACCTTTCTGCATACCCACCACGGCAACACCACTACCCCAAACCCCTCCTCCCACCCACTCGCTGACTATCGGTCGCCTCACAAGGAAAAAAAACGAAAATCTGTGGCGGCGAAACGATTGCACCAATCGGTTCCATATTTGTGTGACAAGTGCCTTACCCTTATGCCTTCCCTCCATCACACCCCCAACTGCCTCCCACAACCCACTTCCAGCGTATCCGTACGAAGAAAAGGAAAAAAAATAAAATCTGTGGTGGCGAAACTACAAACTAGTAAACTACCTCACCAATCGGCTTCATATTTGTAACAAGAGTCAATTACGCTTCTACCTTCCCCCCACCATCCCCCAAACCACCCTCCCACCCATACATTCAAGTAACATTCCGATAGTATCGAACTATCGATACCATAAAATCATTAAAATGATAAAAGTCTCTGAAGTCTATAGTGTCTTTTGACTCTTTTCAGCTACGTTCGCGACTATCGGAGTATCAGGGACCTGATTTCTGGCGAAAATGTACAAGGGGATTTTTTTTTTTACAATTATCCTTCCTTTCTCACCCAACTTGATAGATTTAGCAAAAAAACAAAAAAAAAAACACTCAGGTTCTTACCTTTCCAGGGTTTGAAGGTGGTTTTTTAAATCAACCACAGCGGCAGCGCTGACAACGCCAACGGCCGGGTTGGGGTGGTCGCCGTCGTCAGACTCCTCACGGCGGTCACCCTCGTGACCCTCCTCCTCACTGCGGTCAGACATGGTTCACTTCTGGGCTGATGCTCCACGTCCTGCAGAGTGACTGGGTACTGCCGAGTCTGCCGGTACTCACTACTCAAGTACTCAGGTATTGGACCCGTCCAAGCTGTCCACAGACACTCAGACAGTCAGACAGGCTCGGGCTATACCACTGCCAGACTTACCCTTAGGCCCCTTCTTAAGCTGTAACTTGCCCGTAAGGTTTACTTTGCGTTAGCAAAAGCCAAAAAAAAAAAAATAACAAGTTAACAACTGTAACACTGTCAGTCTGTCACTATCATAGTATCACTGTATCACAGTTCACTAACACCGTGGGTAACACCGTACGAACGGTACGATGACTGTACACGATAATGACGTTCTTGTACCTGTTGTTGACAGGAAAAATCGCCTCCGGAGCGCCAGAAAGGAGCGCGAATTTCTAACTGCGCTCCCCGCCTGCACTCCGATTTCAGAATTTTGCCGCTCCTCGCTCCGCGCTCCTCTATATTGGTAATGCGCACCGGATCGCAGAGCGCAGAGCGCCAAATGGCGCGCACCTGCCCACCTCTGCAAAATACTGACTAATTTCGGCCGGGTCTTTTACTGCTGGAGATTCCACCACGTCTGCCTGGAGGTGTTGACTCGACGGTGTCAGTCGGTATGACGACGGTATGCCGTTCAATTTTGGTGTCCTTATTTAAGTATGGACATTGATTCCTTGGACGCAGTAAAACGGAGAATGACAAAAATGATCCATAATATTAGAAATCTTCCATAAGAAAGTTTGAAGAAATTAGGCTCGCATTTGTTAGAGTTATATAGAGTTACATAGATACATAGATACACAGACTGCACAGACCTTGTGGTCCCTACCAGGCAGTGCGCACTTAATTCTAACAAAATTTGCTACTAAGTGGAAGATAAGGATAGCAAAGCAGAAGGCTCTCTCCCCACCCACCACTTCCTGCAAACTAGGGTCGGCAAGAAACACAGCTGGGAAAAATAGCCCCTAGTAGAATGAGAAAATTTCTACCGGGACATTTATAGTAAAGATCGAATTTGGAAAATAATAATTACTACTGATACTTAACCTTCCTTTTTATTTTTATTTTTTATTTTTTGTTTTACTTATTTCTTACTTTTTGTTTACTTATATTACCCCAACCTCCTCAAAATGAATGTCTAGATTCCTTTTAAATGCGTCGATTGTTTTACAGTGCACCACTTTCCCCAGCAATTTGTTCCACTCGTTAACTACACTGTAGGTGAAAAAATGCTTGTGACATCGAGTTTGGCCTTCCTGGTGTTTAATTTCATCCCGTGTCCCCGAGTTGATGAGCTGTTATTGATTGTGAACAGTGATTCAGCATCAGTTACAGAGGATATGATAGAGGTGCTCAAATGGGTAAGTGGGATTAATAAGGGGGACGTGAAAGATGTACTGAAGCTCGGTGATAGCTAGAGATATTGAACAAATGGTTTCATATTGGATACATTGCGAATATACGCAAATACTGGTTTGGTGATAAAGTTGTAGATATGCGTTATAGTCTACCGAGTGCTATAGTAGGATAACAAAATATAGAGAGCTTCAAGATAAAATTTGATAGGCACATGGCCTAGATCGGTTGGGTGTGCCTTGCTTGGGCCAATCGGCATTCTGTAGACTCCAGTTTTCTTATGTTCTTATGTTCTCAATTATCTAATATCTAACCCTGAAGTCTGAACAACATCAATTACAATTAAGAGCGATTTTACCTGACATAAGCTCATAGGTAATCTAGAGGTCCAGAGCCCTACCTATCACACTGAGAACCATGTAATTGTCGTAAAAAGATCTCAAAAGTAACTCAGAAGCCCACCAATCACAAGTTAGAGCTATTGTACTCTACCTGATCTGAATCAATCAAGAAGCAGAGCTGTAACACTCTATTACATCTTAACCCTATATTCAACGAGGGTGGTCCTTTTGGACCCTCCCTGTTTCACTCCATTAGTTTGGACATTGTAAAACGTTTCACATTATTACTCAGGCGATTATAAGATGCTTCACCCCATTCAGGTGTCGATTTTTTTCTGGGTGAGAGATAAAGAGCATGCAATTGAAGACAACCGACCTTTGGCCGGCATATTTGTCTACCGAAAAATTTACAAATTTGATTGAAGGGTGTTTGGTGGGTGCTTTTATTAGCTTGAATGAGATCTGGGAAGGCATTTTCTTTTAGTCAAAGGGGCATATATGGTTCTAAAATGGTAAAAACAATCAAACCAACTATACTATACAAAATATCATATTCAGAACTCTAACAATCATGAATCCGAGTTAATATACACTTGATGATCTTAGAGAAGGTTTGTGGAAACTACTTAGAATATACGGAGTAGAGGGCAAGTTGCTGAAAGCAGTGAAGAGCATGTATGAGGGTGCAAAGGCGGCAGTACGTGTGGAGAGTGAGCAGAGCGAGTTCTTTGACCTGAATGTTGGTTTGAAACAGGGGTGTGTCATGTCCCCATGGTTGTTTACTGTATATATGGATGGAGTCATGAAAGAAATACTATCAAGAGCAGTGGATGTTGGTGTATCGCTGAAAAGGGAGGGAATTGAGTGGAACCTACCTATACTGCTGTTTGCGGATGATACAGTTCTGATGAGTGATAATGAATGGGAGTTGCAGGGTCTGGTAAATGAGTTTGGAACAGTGTGCGAAAAATGGAATTTGAAGGTAAATGCGGGGAAGAGCAAGGTTATGGTCTTCGAAAGGGGTGAAGTCACAGAGTGTGAGGTGAAGCTGAACGGCCAGGCTATGGAGATCGTCAACTCTTTTAAGTATCTGGGCAGTGTGTTGAGGAAAAATGGGACTATGGATGAAGAAGTGCGGGAGAGGGTACAACAGGGGAAGAGGGTTGTAGGAACGCTAAGAGCAGTAACAAGAAATAGGGTGGTCAGTATGGAAGTGAAGAAGTCCTTGCATGACAGTGTGGTAATCCCGACACTGACTTACGGAAGTGAAGCATGGACGTTGGTTGAGAGACTCAGACCAAGAGTGAGAGCAGTGGAAATTAATTACTCAAGGAGTGCGTGCAGAGTTACATGGAGGGATAGACAGACTAATGAGGAAGTAAGAAGGAGGTGTGGTGTGGAGGTAGATGTGCTGGAAAGTGTGAAAAGGAACAACTTGAGATGGTTCGGCCATATGGAACGTATGAAAAGCGAGAGAATGACTAAGAGGGTGTACGAGAGCGAGGTGGAGGGACAGAGAGGGAGAGGTAGACCGAATGAGAGGTGGAAGGATGGAGTGAGGAAGTACATGAACGAAGGCGGTGCTGGTTGGGGGGGGGGGCGTCGACTGACTGGGGACAGAGGTGCATGGGGGCGGTTCGTTCGTGTCCACCCCTTCGGGGATCACGGCGTCAGGCAATAGATAGATAGATAGATGATCTTATAGGTAACCCAGGTGTCGGGAATAGTGTGTGATGATCCCAACAGTTTCGAGTCCAATTGGGTATTTGAATTTGGCGGTATTGTATAGTAAGTACGATTTCGGCTAGTACCTTATGTAATGTAGTTTATTATTAAGTGTATGTTAAATATTAACTGTAATGCATAAATATATACATCAGCTCTAGATGTATCATGAAACCAAATCATAGGTTAGAAATATTATGAGCCTGCAGTCATTTGTAACTTCACGAAGGACAGAACGCTGGCCAGTTAGTCTCTCAAAATCCACCATACAGCCAACATCTCCCCCCGGCCCTGACTCAACCTATAGTTCACCATGTCCTACCATTATTAATCTATATCAACAGTCCTACATCACCAGTCCTCTAACCTAAGTTCATTGTATCGATATTGTATTATGTGAACATTCCTACATGTCATGCAAATGAATTAGCCGTGTGTAGAGGACCGGATTCCACCCATCGAATTCTTCATTGGTAATTATTATATAACTATTTGTTGGGATAATGTCATGTACCAGTGAGTTAGCAAATTAACCTATCTATCTAAATTCCCTACACCAGGACCTTATAAGTACTTACCCCTTCTTCGTCTTCTATGATGTCCTTGCCAACTGACGCGAGGGTTGTCCACTTGCAGTTGTTGATGGCTTTGGCCGCACATCGTTTGTGAGCCTTCAACTTGCACACCTCGCAGCTCAGACCATGTGACGTTACTCCTGCAAGGGTTAAGGAAAGACTATTAAAAGTCTTAGTATAACATTGCACAACATAATATACTATAAATGATATGTTGTATTCTTCAACTGGCACACCTCGCAGATCAGACGTACGATGTAACTTCTGTATGGGGTTAAGAGGTTGTAAGTTGTGACATTTAATTGCAAAAAACAACATGTGGGTTGTTAACTTGCACAACTCGAAAAGGTTTCAGACCGTGGAACAATACTCCTGTTTGGGGTCAATGGAAGAACATTACAAGTTGTGACACAATAGTTCCTAACATTAACATGCAATTGAAGTGACAAAATTATTTAAACTAGAACACAATATTGGGTATTGAACTGGGTAGGCAAAGCAAACATAATAAGACATGAGATAATAGTTTATTACACAAAAGTCATGCATATAAACCAGAGGTGGGCAATTCCGCTATCAGTTCCGTAAATCGCATATTCCGCAGGTGCGGAAGTCAGATTATATTGGCAGATTTTTTTTTGCGACAAATTCGGCGCATATTTGCGGGTTTGAATAACGGATAAACTCCCGCAATCTTATCCATGCCCACAAACTCCCAAGTCTAGTTACAAGAAAAACTACAATTCATATTTAATAATTTAATAAAATATCAATATAATTATCCCAAAAAGGGCCCTGGCCTTAATAATTAGGCTACCCAAATAAAGGCAAATATTCCCTTAACCCAAGAAACGCGATAAGCCTTACGGAAGGGTCACCATAGTAAACGGCGATAGGCCTCACGGAAGCAAGACCATTAAAAAGCCCTTCAAAAACGCATCAGGGGCTCTCAAAACAAAGGAATACGTGATTAGGTAAGATAAATACCCTCTAGTACCTCCTAACACTCACTTATATGTGTTCCAACCGCCCCCCCCCCACCCCCCACCCTTCCCCCCCTTCTCAATTATCGTCTATTTTCCCTCTCATTTCCCTTATTTATCTGTCATTTTTAGCGCAAATATTGCTCACACAGTCTGGGGAACATAGGTGAGTCATTTAGAGACCCTACAACAGTGTGAGGTCTATTCTGGGGAGCTCATTTGCAAGCCAAGCGTTGGAGGGGGAGGATGTTAGTCTCTCAGCTGGCCAGTCAAGAATACGACCTGTTGGCGAAAAAATATAGTTTTCACCCTCCAATTGCTATTCCCACTTCTTCTATCATTCTTCAAGGTTGATATGTTCATCATATAAGTAAAATATAGGCACATGGGAAAAGAAATCTATATATCGTAAATATAACAAATTCTGTCAGAATCCAAGGCTAGAAATTCACAAATAAGTACCCTAGCCCCTAGGGCACTGGTTCTCAACTCCTTTCACAAATAAGTACCCTAGCCCCTAGGGCAGTGGTTCTCAACTCCTTTCACAAATAAGTACCCTAGCCCCTAGGGCAGTGGTTCTCAACTCCTTTCACAAATAAGTACCCTAGCCCCTAGGGCAGTGGTTCTCAACTCCTTTCACAAATAAGTACCCTAGCCCCTAGGGCAGTGGTTCTCAACTCCTTTCACAAATAAGTACCCTAGCCCCTAGGGCAGTGGTTCTCAACTCCTTTCACAAATAAGTACCCTAGCCCCTAGGGCAGTGGTTCTCAACTCGTTCAGGCTGCGGACCACCAGCCCAATAAGAAAAATATTGTGGACCATTTAATTTATGAGTAATGATAAATAAAGCATAGACAACAAACATCTGACTGCATGTGTTGATAGATTTGGGTAAGTACCAATCTTACTGGCCAAAAAATCCATTGTAGACCGCTGGTACACATCTTGAGCCGCTTAATCATTTTTCAAACCCAAGAATTCCTCCTGAAGATCCTCTGGAACACTATGAACATCTGTTGCGAATGGATTCATGATGAAAGATAACCCATCCCTTGTCATCTCCACCTCCGGAAAGTATCGCTGAAATTCATCCTGCAGCTTTCGCAAATGCTCGATAATTTGCATCTGAATGGCTTCCTTTTCCCCGAGCATGGCATTCACACATGGAAATTGAACCAAATTTTTACCTTCGACTCATTCGATCCAGAGTTCTAATTTCTCAAGAAAAGCCCTGATGATGCCTTGGTGAGAGAACAGATTTGCACCTTTCCGGGCTTTCCCTTGCAGCTGAAGATTCAGTTTGTTCAAGATTCCAAAAATATCAACAAGGTATGCAAGTTATAATTCTGACTGTGTAAGCATATTTTTAAAATCCTCTTTCCCTTGAGACTGGAGAAATATAACCAATTCTTCATTCAGTTCAAGAGTTCTGTTGACTACGTTCCCTGCTGACAACCACCGTACAGAAGTGTAGAACAGTAACATCTCAAAATCGGAACCTATGTCCGGGCATAATTTTCTGAACAGCCTGGTGTTCACTGCTGACGATTTGATATAATTAACCACCTTCACCAATCCTTTAAAATTGATATTCATATGATCAGGCAGTGTTTTTTTATGCCAATGCCTCTCTACAGCTACAACCTGACGATTGCCAATATATTTCTTAAATAGGAATAATACAATAAAATGAATGGTCAAATATTTATTTTTATAACAAAATATCGTATTGCATTTTCAATAATTTAAATAATATATGCACCAATCTCCAGTTTATTACCAAATATAGTGAACGACCTGTGGACCACCCAAAAGGTCACCATGGACCACTGGTGGTCCATGGTAACCTTTTGGGTGGTCCACCAGTTGAGAACCACTGCCCTAGGGCATTTTCGCGTTTCTTAGGTTAACTTTTAAGCTGCGCAGCTATGGCATTTGAAAGTACCCGCCATGCGAAGGTATTCTGATTCTTCCCGCAGCCGCCCAGTAAAATCTCTTAACCCGGGAGCTGCTGGAAGACTCTTAAGAGATTTTACAGGGCGGCTGCGAAGACTCTTAAGATCCAAGGCCTAAAAAAAAAAATTTTAAAACACCCCAGTGGCACTCAAAACAAAGCAATTTGTGTTTAGGTGAGATCATTTCCCTCCATTACTTGCTACCACTCCTACACATGTGACTCCCCCCCCCTTTCCCCTCCTCCTCCCCCCCCCCCCCTTTTCCCCCCTCCTCAATTATCTCAGGTATTTTCTCCATTATTCCCGATATTTATCAAGTATTTTCATGCGAGGACGGGTGGGAGAGAGAGGGGTGGTGGAGGAGTGTATCTCCGACCCTCCAAGCCAGTCTGAAAGCTCCCCTTGTCTCTCAGTACCGTCCGAGACAAGAGAGAGGGAGGGTGTTTGTCTCTCACCGCTCAAGGTCAGATTACGACCGCGGGGCTAAAATATACGATTTTCACCAGCCAATTGCTGTTACCACTTGTTTTATTGCTTTCCAATGTTCATATGTTCATATTAAAAGTAAAATAGGCACATATGGATAAGTATTAATTATATATATGGTAAATTAACAATTTTAGTAAGGAATGAATCAGAATACCTTTGCATGGCGGGCACTTTCAAATACCATAGCTGCGCAGTTAAGAGGTTAAGAGTCTTCCCGCAGCTCCCAGGTTAAGGCCCACATTATTCCTATTAGTAATATAGCATTAATTTATACCAGTCCACATGATAGAAAAAAGGTAAAATAAAACCATTACAACCACTTATTTATTTGAAAAAAAGAGGGGGGGGGAGTCACAGTGAGTACTGAAAGATTAAATGTATTAATAATAAAATAATTTCCATAAGGGCCCGAGGGCCAAAATTAAACATAAGTCATGCCCTTAAGTAAGGCCTTCATAAACAATTGGTACTAATTAATCCCGGTAAAAATTATAAAAAATAGAAAAAATATAACGATAAAATGAGTGAGGCATGACTGAGGAGGCTATGACACCTGTGAGGGGTAAGCATGTGATAAATAATAAATAAACAAATTTACTACACTACCAAATGAATTACCGCTACCCTTGTTTTTGCATTTTTTTGTAGTGAATATCACAAATGCAGAGTGCATTTACGAACTTTACGGCTTTGTATTAGTGGAACCATAATTTTTAATTGATTGGCGGAAATGCGGTTGCAGAAGGCAAGGTGTAGAGGATCCGGAATTGCATTTACGGAAGTGGATTTTCGTTTGTGATGCCCACCACTTACATAAACATAGAGGTCAATAATATACAGACTATAATATCATACAATGCAACATATATAATAATCAATTCAAAAATCAGTTAATCAGAGTTGGGACACCATGCAGTTTCTTTGTAACTCCTGGTAAAATGGCATTTGGTGGTAGTAGTGGCCGGATGGGGGAGTCCAGTGATCAACAACGGGATGAACAGGCAGTGGTCAGGTTGCGTTGGGCAGACGAGCGGCCAGATGTGCTGCTAGTAGGTGGTTTCATTTTTGCTCACTATGCGTACGCCTGGGCGAGTCCACTCATCCAAGCCGGGAGAATCCATGGGCACGACCATGGGCTATAGCCCGACCCTCTATGGGTGGAGTTTATGACAACTTTATGGGGTAGGGGTGGGGAAGCTCGATCAGTTGTGGCGGCTACTGGTAATACAGGTGGGGCGTTGTCCTACTGTAGGACATCGGGCTGGGGCTGCTGTTCCTACATTTTTGGACGGGGGCAAGTTCCTCCAGCCCTTTCACCTGATTGACTCCTGGGGAGCCTCTCAGCTACTCCTTGATGGTACAGGGAAGCTCCTCCTGCCACTCCCTGGACAATTGCCCAAAATAGTCATCGTCGGTGTTGGGTATGTCCTTTAACTCCTGGAGCTCTATACGCGACTTGTCTGAACCTTCGCCCTGAGAACTTGGTAGTGAATCTTGGACTGGTGTGTCTGAACATTGATCTCTCTAAATAATGGCCCCATGTGCCAGTCTAAAACATATCCTTTTCAATATGTCCTCAAGATCCTTAGTACCTTGTTCAACAGGGGTGAGCAAGGGTTGCTGACGGTACAGGAGGTAGGGGGAGGAGGAGGTCCTGGTCCTGTGGCGGGCTTGTGGATATGTGTGTCCGGGGGATGCTCTCGGGTGTATATATATTGCTTCGGCCTGGATTGAGATGTTGGGCCAGTGGTCCTGGCTGGACCAGTCACAAGCCGGGGGAAAAAAGGACTTGCTCCTTTGATCTGGCTGAAGCGTTGATGATCGGGCTATTTTCTTGTCCCTGGTCGATCTGTCTTCTCTTTATGCCTCATCGGGATCCGAGGCCCTGATTGGCTGGTTGGCACATCGTTGGGATGCTGAGCGGCTCGTGTGGGTGCTGCTCAAATTCAAAGTGTAAATATAAAAAATCAAAACTTCATACTAAACTGGCGAGGTTCCTTCCAGAATGTTTTACTGGGTGAATGCGACGTTCCTTCCGGTATCTTACTCTTAAAAACAACAATAAACGCACCAGTGCCGGGGAAATAGATACAATATTCGATACACTCCCATTACAATAATCCAGTTTTTCACTGGATGTCTGCTTTTTACACTTATTTTCTGGTTCTTCTATGTTCACATGTTCCTTATACAAGTACAAACAAACAAAAATCTATGTGAGTGAGGGAGACAAAGGGTAGAACTGCCTGTAGTGAGTGCCTCCCCCATAGTTGAAAGAGTGACGGGGCCAAAATAAAGGGACGTTCGAGATTAAATGCCTGGACACACAGTTTGAAGCAATTTAAATCATAGGAGGAGGGAAAGACTGATTCTGGGAGAGAGTTCCAGAGCTCAGATGTTGAATAGAAGAAAAACTGAGAGTAAAGTTTCACTCTTGGGTTGGAGAGTTGCACAGAGTAGGGGTGGGATTGTGTTGCAAGACGGGTACCACATACCCTACGTAGAGGTGTTAGTATACACTGGGAGAGCTCTGAGGAGCACTGATTATTGTAGTAGTAATAGAATATCGAGAGAGATGCAACATTGCGGCAAAGAGAGAGAGAGCTTGCAGAGAGTTGGTGAGTGGGCGGGAATTAATGATATAAAAGGCCTTCCTTTCTACTTTGTCTAGGAGTGCAGTGTGAGAGGATCCTCCCCACACATGTGAACAATACTCAATACAAGGATGCACTGTGCCCCTGTACAAAGCAAGAAGCTGTGCAGGGGTAAAGAACCCCTTGAGGCGGTTCAGCACACCCAGCTTCTGGGAGGCTGCTTTAGCAAGACTGGTAATATGGTCTTTCCAAGTGAAAGCAGAAGGAAAAGAGACACCAAGAGTATTGAGAGAAGATGAAGGATTGATTTTTGTATTGTTGAAGAATAAGGGATAGTCCACTGGGAGTTCCGGACGGGTAGATAGATGGAGAAATTGGATTTTGGAAGCATTAAAGATAACAAGGTTTTCTCTGCCTCAATTGGAAATAGTAGTTAGATCAGAAGATAAATGTTCTATGGCTTTATTACGTTTGTTTTTGAGGGATTGGTGGCTGGAGCGTTCTGGAAAACTAATTGTGTAGTGTAAGGTAGAGTCGTCTGCATATGAATGGATAGGACTGGAGGTACAGTTGAGAAGATAATTTATGAAAATTAGAAAGAGAATAGGAGATAGGACAGAGCTCTGAGGAACGCCGGAGTTGATAGAATGAGGAAGTGAGCGATGGCCGTCCACAACCGCAGCTATGGAACGGCCGGAAAGGAAATGGTAATTTAGAAATTAAAGATTTGTGCCAGACTCTTATCGAAGGCTTTTGATATGTCTAGTGCAATAGAAAAGGTCTCACCGAAGTTCCAAAAGGATGATGACCAAGAGTTAGTAAGATATGAAAGAAGATCACCAGTAGACCGACCCATAAGGAAGCCATACTGGCGATCTGAGAGCAGATTATGAGAAGAGAAATGCTTAAGAAATTTGGAAGCAAGAATAGTTTCAAAAGCTTTAGACATACAAGAGATGAGAGCAATTAGACGATAGTTGGAGGGTTGAGAGCGGTCACCCTTCTTTGGGACAGGTTGAATGAGAGCAAACTTCCAGCATGAAGGGAAGACGTTAGAGGAGAGACAGAGACGAAAGAGTTTGCTTAGGCAGGAAGTTAGCACGGAAGCACAGTTTTTTAGTACAACAGGAGGAACACCGTCTGGACCATACGCCTTCTTAGTATTAAGCCCAGAGAGGGTAGAAAGTACATCTTTAGTAGAGATTAGGATATAAGGCATAAGTAGGAGAAAGAGGGTGGATAGGGAGGAATAGCACCGGAATCATCCAAGGTGGAGTTTCTAGCAAAGGTTTGAGCGAAGAGTTCAGCTTTGTCAGAGCAAGAAGTGATGGTTGTGCCATCAGAGCGGAAAAGGGGAGGGAAAGACAAGGTAGACAAATTGTTGGAGAGGATGATTTTTGCTAAATGCCAGAAAGCTTGAGAAGAGATAGAGTTGGATAGTTCAGTGCATTTATTATTGATGAAAAGGTGAATATGGTGCAGTCGTAATATATTGCTTTATATGGTAGACAGCCTATAACGAAATTTGTCCGAATTGAAGCTAAATCTGTCGCACTGGTGGCACTGTAATATACCAGCCTAACACAGCTGCCGGGTTATTGACTATACTGTATATTACAAATGCAAATAATCTCACTAAAATTCAAATGCACACACACCTGGATACACATACACACAAATAAGTGCAAGGCCTCCTTATCTCTCACATACACACGCAAACACACATATATGACTACAATGTACACAGACACACACACATGCACACACATTAACAACACTACAATTCTTCCTTGTTAAAATCCCATAACCTTAATAAGGCCCTGGTGAAATCTAACATAAGATAATAACACTGTAGGCACTTGTCACCTAGAGAGCGCTGGATCACTCTGGTAGCCAATGTTTTTACCCTCTCACATGTGAATACAAAAATCGCGCATTCAGGAAGTGTGTCCCAAGTTGCACGGCTATGCAATTCGCGTATTCGATATTTTAGTAATTTGGTGAAAGAAAAACTGAATACTCGACTTGTGTAAAAATTGGGCTAGAATAAGATTTGCTAGTGGTAGTGCGAAGGAAAACCTTGGTAATGCTTCTTTGAGCCAACCTCCTATAACGCGGTAGCTCAGGAGAGCCTAGCTCCTCAGTTTCTCTCTGTGACTCAAGCTGTGAGTTACGATTGGCAGGGGCTTTGAACATGGCCGAAAGTGCATCTGTGACTGGTAAGTGTATCTAAAAAAATAATTATCATAGTGTAGTCTATGTTAGAATATATATTTTTGGCAATTCATACAGTATATATGGCTCACGGACATCTCAACCAGTAGACAATTTCAACCAGTAGCTCTCAACCAGTGCCAAATCAACCAAGACTAACCAAACCAGTGCCAAAATATAGTACTAACCTAACCTAACCGTATTGGTTGATTTGGTACTGGTTGAGAGTTACTGGTTGAAATGGTCTACTGGTTGAGTTGTCTGGTCACCAGTATAAAATATATACAGTAGTGTAAGCAACATTATATATACAGTAGTGTAAGCAACATTAGTGTACCATATAACTCGCTTGTAATGTAGACGGTAACGAGTGTTAAAAAAAGTCTGTATAGTAACATGTCTGTAAAAGAGAAATTATTAGAAATACGGATTTCGGGTTTGTTTTATTCTCTTTCTCATACAATAAGCTATTCGTATCACTATAATGTATAGCTCTAAACAAAATAGAACCACTTACACAGAAAATTATGTATGGTACCGTATACGAGTACGAGTGCAAGAGCCTCTTTTGATAATTATGTATGGTACCGTATACGAGTACGAGTGCAAGAGCCTCTTTTGATAATTATGTATGGTACCGTATACGAGTACGAGTGCAAGAGCCTCTTTTGATAATTATGTATGGTACCGTATACGAGTACGAGTGCAAGAGCCTCTTTTGATAATTATGTATGGTACCGTTTACGAGTACGAGTGCAAGAGCCTCTTTTGATAATTATGTATGGTACCTTATACGAGTACGAGTGCAAGAGCCTCTTTTGATAATTATGTATGGTACCGTATACGAGTACGAGTGCAAGAGCCTCTTTTGATAATAGCATACACTATAAAACTATACTCTTGACGATAGAGAAATTCTGATTGGATTTTAGGAAATTGCGTGAAAAATACTATTATTTGATATATACAAACCTATTGTCACTCAAATGTTTAATTTCCGGCCATGCGAATACCAGATGATTTTGAAAACTGGATACTTTTTAATCGCCAAATATCGATTTTTTTGCATTTATATAAAAACAACTATTGATGATAAATATATTCTGATGACACATCTGTAATTTTATTTATTCTTTATTTATTGCTCAGTATATAACGAAAATATCATGGTGTGAACTGGAAAAAACTATTAAATATTTCTTATTGGCCTATATCCATTTTCAATGTGTTAATTTTACCCTATGGGATTCTTTTCCCGGTTATATAATTGCATGGATCTCGCTCTATCTTTGGATGTATAATAAATTACATGTAGAAACGATTATTGTGGATTGAAACAGAGCGATAACATACTTGTATCGTCTGGCTGCAAATAGCGCTTGAGAGTGAAAGTAGTGGTAGTGGAGCAGATAACTGCAAATTTCAGGAGAATCGTTAAAATGGTGATGCAAGCATGAAATTTGGTACATGTACCCTTCAAGGTCCATTCTTCTCAGAAATACCGCTGGCCACGCGAAAATCCAAGATGGCGGTAATTTTTCAAGATGGCTGCCGTGCCTGACCATATATTGCTTAATTTTGTTTTAATTATTACCTGGTGAACATTTTAAGAGAAAACTGTTTCTTGCTAACCAGATTAATGAGAAGCACTGTTTTAATCATTGTCATAGTCTATAATTGGAATTTTAGAATGGCATCCAAGATGGCGTCCATTAATTTCATATGTTCATATCTAAGCAACTACTGAACATATATACATCATTTTTGGTGTGCACATACATTCTTTGGGTCAGATAATCCAATGGAGCCATTTTCACATTTGTTAGTAAGGACTGAGGCAGTGATGAGATCTTGCAAATATAATAGAGTGATGTCAACACACAACCAGGGCACACTGGTAACATCGCTGAACTCGGCATGGGGTTCAGTGTCAGCTTATTTTACTGTACTATACTATAAGTTGTAGTGTAGTTTAATTTAGTGTCCCAAATGCTTTCTAACAGCCCCATATCAATTAGCTACTAGACAGTAGTTGGTAGTTAGTAGATAGAGTTAGATAGCCGCACCTGAATTGACAGGGTGTGCCAGCGCGGGAGAGCCGAGCCAAGGGTAAGAGGGCTATACATGACTTGCTCATGTACTTACCTGGATGGTGTACAGATCACACGGGACTTAAATGGCACTGGATGAATGATCGGGCTAGGTGTAGGTCACCCGAACCTAGTTGTATCCCATAAAGTAATGTGTGTGTAATTTCGTTAAGGTGGTAAAAGGATAAACCCTCGGCCTTAATCAGAAAGCAAAATGGCAGATTCAAAATCAATTTTTCCCATAAGACAAACTGACTGGTCAAAATGTTGTCTTTGCCAGAAAGACAAAATAGGTGAAGATTTAACATCACCTAGAACCCATTATTCCCTTGAACATGACGGTTATGCCATGCTGGCTACCAACATACCGATGTTTCATGAAATCCAGGAAATGCCATTGATCGTGGATCCAACAAGGCTTGATGAAGATGACGGCATAGATGCCACTTTGAGAAGAAATCAGGCAAAATACCATGTCAACTGCCGGTTGTTGTTTAACAACAGCAAGCTGAATCGCGCAAGGAAACACCGATCTAATCGTCAAAGTAGTGAGTCTGAAGACAATCATGCAAAGCAACGTCGAACTAGCTATGATGGTCAAACTTGTATTTTTTGTGAGAAAGTGGCACCTGCATCTGATCTCAGGCAGGTAATGACCATGAATCTTAACAAGAGGCTACAAGAGTGTGCAGAGGCACTTAACGAAGGCAAGCTTCTTGCTAAATTGAGTGGTGGAGATGCTATTGCACAGGAGCTAAAGTACCACAGAGTGTGTCTCAGTGCCCTCTACAACAGGGAAAGGTCCCACCTGAGAAACCTTGAGAAAAGCTCAAGCGCCACTGATCTGGAGCCAGATGTTTATCCATTAATTTTATCAGAGCTGGTGACATACATTGTTGAAAGCAACCTATGCTCAGAAGAGCCAGTCACATTTCGCCTGGCAGATATATGCCACCTTTACCAACAGCGTCTGGCACAACTTGGTGTGGATTTACCACGTGTAAATTCCACCAGACTGAAGGATAAACTTCTGGAAGAAATTCCAGAACTTGAAGCTCATAGAAGTGGAAGAGATGTACTTCTTGCATTTCAGAAAGATGTGGGCAAAGCAATTACCCAAATTTCTGATTTTTCAGATGCACTCATCACTGCTAAAGCAGCAAAGATTCTAAGAAAATGCATGCTTGAACATCAATCAAAATTTGATGGCACATTTCCAGCTGGTTGTGTGCAAAATGCCATACCTCCCCTTCTGCTTCAGTTTGTGGGGATGGTTGAACATGGAGCTGACATCAAGTCACAACTGAGATTTGGAGTTTCAAAGTCTGATCAGGCCATTGCCCAATTGATGCAGTTTAACTGTTACTCCCGATACAAAGAGGGAGCTGCTACACATAGGCACTCAAAAGACAGAGAAACACATGGGACTCTCAGTCTATGCCAAAACCCGGAAAAGAAACCTGGTCGAAATGCTGCATGAGCATGGCCTCAGCATCTCATATGACAGGGTGTTGGAGGTCTCAGCTGAATTAGGAGATGCCACAATCAACAAGTATGTCGAGGAGGGTGTGGTCTGTCCACCAGTACTGCGTAAAGAGTTGTTCACCACTGCCGTGATGGACAACATCGACCACAACCCTTCCGCAACAACTGCCACAACCTCCTTCCATGGGACTAGCATTTCTGTATTTCAACATCCCACCAAGGTAAATGGTGGCCAGGAGCGTCAAAAACTCAGGCTTGGACCTGAGAAAGTCAAGGCCGTTCCAGAACTTCCTGACACATTCACAAACATTACTCCTGCATCCTTCAAAGCAAAGAACCCCCTGCCACCAAAACTTCCAATGCCAAAGCCAGCCACAGATGTCTTCGGCCCACAACTGGCCATGGAGTACCAGTGGCTAGAGAAAGTAATAGTGACTGAGGAAGTAGATGGTGCAGTGAACTTGACATGGTCAGCACATCATGCTTCAATGAAGAGAGGCCCAGAATTTGAAGTAAGCATTACTTCATTGCTTCCTCTTCTGCGGGACCAAGCTCACTCTGTTGCTACTATCAAACATGTGATGAAGAAAGTACAGGATGTAGTAGCTTATCTGAACCCTGGTCAGGTACCTGTTATCGCAGCTGATCAGCCAATCTATGCCCTTGCAAAACAGGTGCAGTGGCAATGGCCTGACCAATATGGAGAGGACAAGTACCTGGTCATGTTTGGAGGTCTGCACATTGAGATGGCAGCGCTAAAGTCCTTGGGCACTCTCCTCAAAGACAGCGGGTGGACAGGAGCCTTGGTGGAAGCAGGTGTGGCTTCATCAGGCACTGCAGAATCTTTCCTGTCAGCTGCAAGTGTTACCAGGACATGTCAAATGCATCAGGTTACAGCATGCAGCCTGTACAAGCTCCTGAAAGCTGCATATGTGGATCACTGTGCAGAGCTACCAGATCACAAAGAAGAGACATTGAGCTTTGAGGAGTGGTGTGCCATTCGTAAAGAGCAAAGCCCACAGTTCCACTTGTGGCACATGGTGCTGTCAATGGAGCTTGTCATCTTCTTGCTCATCAGGTCTTTCCGTGAAGCCAACTTTGCTCTCTATTGCCAGGCATTGAGTGAGTTAATCCCCTTCTTCTTTGCCAATAACAATACAAATTATGCCAGGTGGCTGCCAGTCCACCTGAGGGACATGCTCACTCTGGAGAGCACACACCCTGAGCTGTCTCAAGAATTCAAGAAGGGAAACTTTGTTGTCCACAAGACAAGTCGTGACTTCTCCGCAATGGCCCTTGACCAAGCCCATGAGCAGTCCAATGCCATCATCAAGGCTGATGGTGGAGCCATTGGGCTCACTGAAGACCCAGCAGCACTTAGGCGATGGATGGTTGCTGGTCCTGAGGTAAGCCATTTGGTGTCCCTGTATGAACAAGAGGCTCAAACTAAAGAGTCAAGTGAACACACAGCTCACCACGAGCAAACACCGCAGGCACAGCTGACTTTCCGGGAAAGAGTCAATAAGCTGTCTCTGACTTTGCAAGAGTTGGGCAGTCCTTTCCAGGATGACAGTCAAGAGCTGTATTCTATTGACAACAAAGACATAGCTCACCCCAGCTCAGTGGAACTTCTGCAGATTCACTTGGAGAGAGGCCAAACTAAATTCCAGGACTTTTCTGAAGCCTTAGCAAATAATCCAGTTTCCTTCTATGAGTCAATCAAGAGGAACAAAACTGACTTCTTCAGGCAAGAATCTGCTCCTATTAAGCACTCAAAGCAGAAGCTTCTGAAGGAGGACTACAAGCTCTTCTCAAAGCTGTTCATCTCCTGTCAGAGCAGACAGTGTGATCTGCAGGAGTTCTTCCAGCATGAGAATCAGGCATTCCCAGCTGCACTGAGTGAGGGTGGAAGGCTGTACACTTGCCAGAAGTCTCAACTGACCTCTATCTTGGAGACTCATGTTACATCAACAGACGAAGAACCAGAGACCGATGTCCTGATTGTAGATGGGTCTGCTTTGGTCCATGTCTTGCCACCAAAGAGAGGAAAGACCTTTGAGGGCTATGCAACTCTGGACTTCCTGCCATTTATTCACAGCTATGCTATGAAGTACAAGACAACACATCTTGTCTTTGATGTGTACAACCCATCCAGCCTCAAAGCCGAGACCAGGTCTCAACGTGGCCAGGGAGGAAGACGCAAGGTGACAAACAAGAACAGCATTCCATCCAATTGGCGTAACTTCCTTAGGCATAATGACAACAAGACGGAGTTGTTCCAGTTCCTGGCAGACAGGTTTGCCCAAATGTCTGCACCAAACTTGGTAATTGTCAAAAAGGGATCTGCAGTCCTCAGCACTCATGAAACTGGTCTTCAAGGACTGGACAAGTGCTCTCATGAGGAAGCTGACAGCCGCATCTTTGTGCATGCCAAATATGCTGCAGAACATGGGAGCAAAGCCGTCATGGTCAAGGCAAATGATACAGATGTTGTGGTCATTGCAGTGAGTGCCTTTCCAGCCCTTCAGAGTTTGGGGCTAGAGCAGTTATGGGTGGCATTTGGTCACGGTCAAAGCCGGCGCTGGATCAGTGTGCATGGCCTGTATCGCTGTATGGGGCAGGAGAAGGCTAAAGGCATGTTATTCTTTCATGCCTTCACAGGGTGTGACACTGTTTCAGCCTTCCGTAACAAGGGAAAGAAAACTGCCTGGCAGACATGGGATGTTTGTCCAGAGGCCTCCCCTGTCTTCTCCAAGCTGAGCCAGTACCCTCTTACAGTGGAAGATGGTGACCTGGAGATACTGGAGAGGTTTGTCATACTGATGTATGACAGGTCCAGCACTGCTACCACTGTGGATGAGGCCAGGCTTGACATGTTTGCCAGAAAACAGAGACCTTATGAGGCCATTCCACCAACAAGAGCAGCTCTGCTTCAGCACACTAGACGAGCTGCCTTCCAGGCTGGTTGTGTTTGGGCCCAAGCAACCCAGTGTCAACCAGAAGCAGAGAGTCCTGCTGACTGAGGATGGCAGAAGGTTGGTGAAGAATGGCACATCTTCTGGACAGCCAACTCCCCCATAGCCAAGAGTTGCGAACAGCTGACCAAATGTGGCTGTAAATCAGACTGTCGTGGCAGGTGCAAGTGCTACAGGCTGGGTCTCTCCTGTACAGCTCTGTGCACTTGCAAATGTGAGGTGTGAGTCTTTGATTCTATGGTATTTTTACTAATATTATTTGTACTCAATGGATATGTATAAATGGTGTGAATTAGGCCGTTTCCTACGATATAATCTTCCTTCACTTTGTCTAGTTACTTATGACCCTGATGAGTTAATAATGTGACAAGTCTTTCTAATTCTCTGACCTCAAAAATGTAGGATTAGATGAAAAAATCATTTGTCTAGCTCTACTAGTAGCCAAGATATCACAAAATTTGTCTTTAACCCCAGAAGGCCGATACACTACTCAAATAGCACGGCTTTAAATAGCCTTTAAATAGCCTGCTGATGGCTGCTATTTACTTGTATGACGTCACGGTACTTTTGCGGTAATTTTCACCGAGTTCCAATATCACCGAAACTACCGTGATGTCAACACAATGGGTTTAAGGGAATTTCACTATGGCAAAGGTGCGTAAACACGGAAAATCACGGAAAAGTTACCTCACGAAAACAAGCAATATCTCAGTAACAACTGGGCCTATGGAGCTGAATTTTTTTAAGAGACAAAAGCTGAAAGTGACCTCTCTCACGTGGTTTATGACTCATTTCTCTATCTTTATTCTTTGATTAGCTATTAAGCCATAAACACTACCGAAAATCGCCAAAAAAATCCGGCCTCCTCGGGTTAATGGCGGCCATCTTGGACGCCATCTTAGTTAAAGTCTAATATGCAACTGCTTTGGACAAAATTACCTTCACTTACCACGTTAGAGCCCCCCAAAAATGGATTGAACAGTATTCATGTCTTTTTTCTTTCAATTAACTGACCCATAACAGTAGGGCTCAGTCAGATGTGTCGGCCATCTTGAAAAATGGTCGCCATATTGAATTTTTGCGTGGCCAGCGGTATGTGCTTTGAAAGTGAGCTTTGAAGAATACCTGTACCAAATTTCATGCTTGCATCACCATTTGAACGATTGTTTCACTTATCTGCTTCACTATGGTAAATACTTACCCTAATACTTAAGCGAGCGTGAGAGAGCTAGGGGGAAAAACTTTGAAAGCGTATGACTGACTTTCAGTAGATGATATATATTTGTTTGTTCTATGTGAATGAAGGACACAAAAGGCAAAGCTGCCTGTAACAAGTGTCTCTCCCAAATTTGAAAGAGTGACAGAGCCAAATTCAAGGTACGTTAGGGTCAAAATGTCTGGCCACCTGGAGCTTGAAGCAGTTTAAGTCATAGGATGAAGGACAGACAGATAGATGAAAAGAGTTCCAAAGCTTGCTTGTCGAGTAGAAGAAAGACTGAGAAAATTGGTCCAATCTTGGGTTAGAGAGTTGGACAGAATAGAAATGAGAGTGTATTGAGAGGCGGGTGCCCCCCACTCTCCGTAAGGGTGGAGGTATACACAGAGACAGCTCTGAAGAACGTTGATTTTTGTAATAGCTATAGAAGTGTGAGAGAGATGCAACATTGCGGCGTGTAGAGAGAGATTGTAAAGAATTAGTAAAAGGAGGCGAGTTGATGGGCGAAATGCTTTTAACTCTTCCCATTCGAGAAGTGCGGTATAGATTGAACCTCCCCACACATGCGAACAATACTTAATACATGGGTGTACTGTGCCCCTATACAGAGCAAGAGGCTACGCTGGGGGAGGCGAGAACCCACGGAGACGGTTGAGCACACCTAACTTCAGGGAATCTGTTTTAGCAGGAGTGGTAATATGGTCTTTCCAAGAAAGGCCTGAAGAAAAAAACAAAAACAAGAATACTAAGAAGATGAAGGGTTGATTTGTGTTTTGTTGAAGTATAATGGATAGATGTGTGGAAGTTCTTGATGGCTAGATAAATATAGGAATTAGGTTTTGGAAGCATTGAAAGAAACAAGATTATCTGTGCCCCAATCGAAAATAGTTGATAGATCAAAAGATAGGCATGCTATGGCCTCATCACGTGAGTTTTGGAGAGATTGCATTTTGGGTCGTTGCGGAAAACTGGTTTAATAGTGTAAGGTTGAATCATCGGCATATGCATGGATAGGACTAGAGGTACAGTTGAGATCATTAATGAATATTAGAAGAGTGAAGTTGGGGAAAGCACCAGGAACAGATGGAGTGTGTGGGGAAATGTTGAGGTATGGTGGTGAGATAGTGATAGAATGGGTATGGAAAATGTGCAAACTAGCATGGGAGAAGGGGAGTGCACCCGATGACTGGAAGACTGGCATAATAGTCCCCCTATATAAGGGCAAAGGGGAAAGAGGAGTGTATGGTAACCACCGAGGAATATGTCTTCTAAGCGTAGTAGGGAAGGTATACAGTAGGGTAGTGATTGAGAGAGTGAGAGTGAGGCCTATGACAGAGTGGATAGAGAAGGTTTGTGGAAAGTACTTAGAATATACGGAGTAGAGGGCAAGTTGCTGAAAGCAGTGAAGAGCATGTATGAGGGTGCAAAGGCGGCAGTACATGTGGAGAGTGAGCAGAGCGAGTTCTTTGACCTGAATGTTGGTTTGAAACAGGGGTGTGTGATGTCCCCGTGGTTGTTTACTGTATATATGGATGGAGTCATGAAAGAAATACTATCAAGAGCAGTGGATGTTGGTGTATCGCTGAAAAGGGAGGGAATTGAGTGGAAGCTACCTATACTGCTGTTTGCGGATGATACAGTTCTGATGAGTGATAATGAATGGGAGTTGCAGGGTCTGGTAAATGAGTTTGGAACAGTGCAAAAAACGGAATTTGAAGGTAAATGCGGGGAAGAGCAAGGTTATGGTCTTCGAAAGGGGTGAAGTCACAGAGTGTGAGGTGAAGCTGAACGGTCAGGCTATGGAGATCGTCAACTCTTTTAAGTATCTGGGCAGTGTGTTGAGTAAAGATGGGACTATGGATGAAGAAGTTCGGGAGAGGGTACAACAGGGGAAGAGGGTTGTAGGAACGCTAAAAGCAGTAACAAGAAATAGGGTGGTCAGTATGGAAGTGAAGAAGTCCTTGCATGACAGTGTGGTAATCCCGACACTGACTTACGGAAGCGAAGCATGGACGTTGGTTGAGAGACTCAGACCAAGAGTGAGAGCAGTGGAAATGAATTACTTAAGGAGTGCGTGCGGAGTTAGGCTACATGGAGGGATAGACAGACTAATGAGAAGTAAGAAGGAGGTGTGGTGTGGAGGTAGATGTGCTGGAAAGTGTGAAAAGGAACAACTTGAGATGGTTCGGCCATATGGAACGTATGGAAAGTGAGAGAATGACTAAGAGGGTGTACGAGAGCGAGGTGGAGGGACAGAGAGGAAGAGATAGACCGAATGAGAGGTGGAAGGATGGAGTGAGGAAGTACATGAGCGAAGGCGGTGCTGGTTGGGGGGAAGTCGCGTCGACTGACTGGGGACAGAGGTGCATGGGGGCGGTTCGTTCGTGGCCACCCCTTCGGGGATCACGGCGTCAGGCAATAGATAGATAGATAGATAGAAACAGAACTGGAGACAGAACAGAACCCTGAGGAACGCCATAGTTGATAGGTTGAGGAAGTGAGCGATGGCCGTCGACAACCGCAGCTATAGAAATACCAGAAAGGAAATTAGAGACAAGACACAGATGGAGGGATAGAAACCGAAGGAGGGTAGGTTGGAAATTAGAGATTTGTGCCACACTCTATCAGAGGTATTCGATATGTCCAGCACAATAGAAAAGGTCTCACCAAAGTCCCGGAAGGAGGATGACCAAGAGTTAGTGAAATAAGAAAGAAGATTACCAGTAGTGCAGCCCTTAAGGAAACCATACTGGCGATCTGAAAGTAGATTAAGGGAAGACAAATGCTTAGGATATTTTGAACTATAAATATAATTAAAAACTTTAGAGATGCAATAAATGAGAGCAATTGGACGATATTTGGTCAGTCACACTTCTTTGGGACAGGTAGAGCAAACTTCCAGCAACAAGGAAAGACGTTAGAGGAAAGACAGAAACGAAGAAGTTTACCTAGGTAGCGAGTCAGCATGGAAGAACAGCTTTTGAGTACAACACGAGGAATACCATCCGGTCCATACACCTTCTAATATTTAGCCCAGAGAGGGCAGAAAGTATATCCTTAGAAAAGATTATGATATTAGGCATAAGTGAGAGAGACGGGAATGGAGGGGGAGGAACAGCTCCGGAATCATCCTAGGTTGAGTTTTTAGCGAAGGATTAAACAAAGAGTTCAGCTTTGTCAGAGGAAGATATGGCGGTAGTGCCGTCAGAGTGGAAAAGAGGAGGGAAAGATAAGGAAGTACAATTGTTGGAGAGGTTTTTGGCAAGATGCCAGAAAGCTTGAGAAGAGCTAGAGTTGGAAAGTTCAGAACATTAATTATTGATGAAAGAGTGTTTGGCGAGTCGATGAACAGATTTGACTTGATTCCAGGCAGAAACATATAAAGTACGAGATTCTTGAGTTTGAAGGTGACGGTATCGTTATAATCTATCTATTGCCGGATGCCGTGATCCCCAAAGGGGTGGCCACAAATGAATCACCCCAATGCACCTCCTTACCCAGTCAGTCAACGCCCCTCCTCCCATCCAGCACCGCTTTCACGCACATACTTCTTAACTCCATCCTTCCATCTCTCTCTCGGTTTATCTCTCCCTCTCTGTCCTTCCACTTCACTCTCTCTCTTCCCATACATTCCATACGGCCGAACCATCTAAAGGTGTTCCTTTTCACACTTTCCAGCACAACTACATCCACACTACACCTCTCTCATACTTCCTCATTTGTCTGTCTATCCCTCCATGTAACTCCGCATGCATTTCTCAAGTAACTCATTTCCACCCCTCTCACTCTTGGTTTGTGTCTCTCCAACAACGTCCATGCTGCAATCCCGTACGTCAATGTCGGGATTACTACACTATCATGCAAGGACTTCTATACTTCCATGCTGACCACCCTATTTCTTATTACTGCTTTCAGCATTCCTACAATCCTCTTCCCATGTTGCACCCTCTCCCGCACTTCTTTATCCATTCTCCCATCTTTACTCAACACATTGCCCATATACTTAACCCTTCTTTAGCGGCCTATGCGGTTTATTTATATGTACCGCCCAGCGGGGTGTTTTTAGCCAAAATAGGGCTGTTTACGTGATCATTTTCATGCCTAAATAAGACCCAGAACGTAAAACAAGTATCTATCCCTGAAAGGGCATAAACAGAGCTTTCGAATGACACCATAACGATCCTTTTATGATGGCTAGTTTTCTTGCAATAACCGTGCAACGCGAGTGCAAAAAGCAGGTAATTAGCCACTTTCCCGATACAATTCCGTATATAGCGAGTGAGAGAGGGAGGAGGGAGCTGAGATTCGTGTCAGTAGGTTCGCCGCGGTGGTCTGGAGCAGTCATACGCTCGCTAGTCTCCTGCCACCACTTGTCTCTCTCTCTCAGCAACATTACGTGCTGAAATTGCCACTCGACCTATGTCGAGCGCCGCCACATAGTCCAGCTTTATTAAATACGACTTATGTGGTGAGCCGCTTTTTAAGGGTTAAGTGACCTGACATTCTCCATAACCTGCCCGTTCAAACTCACCTCACACTCTGTGACTGCACCCCTTTCAAAGACAATAACCTCACTCTTCCCCGCATTTACCTTCAGATTCCGTTTTTCACACACTGTTCCAAACATATTTCCCAGACCCTGCAACTCCCATTCACTATCGTCAGCAAACAGCAGTACAGGCAACTTCCATGTATAGCAAAGCCTACCAACACGTTGCTTGGTCCTAAAAGGACACAGAACAACGATGTACTGCTGGGGTATTAGCTAACCCAACGAGGCAAATCTCCCCCAACGATCTACCTCCTGTATAATTATGTGCTGTGAGCACCACCCATGATCTTTGTTGGTGTCCTACCTCGTCTGGTTCCTATACAACCTATAAGATCTGTGACTCTCCTGTACTGGGTGAAGGCTTCTCGAACAAATTAAGTAAAAGAGCCCGACTTGAGAATTAGTTAACCCGGTAGGCAAAGTATAGAAGTGAAGTACTACCTTAGCCTAATACAATAGGTGGTGTTCTGAGAGTAGAGGTCCGAGTAAGTTAGAATATAGAAGAACAAAAATTGTCGGCCCTCCTTTCCGTGCTACAACGGCAGGTCTCCCCGTACAGCAGAGCAGGCAAGCAGGCGCCTGCGACAAGACGGCACACCACAAAAAGCAAGAATGAGATGCCAAATCGGTCCAAACAGCTAACATATTAATGATCTCACTTACACTTAACTTACGAAATAACATGGGTTGGGCAAAATATACACTAACTAAAAGTACGTGTCCAGCACAAATTATCCCTGGCATGGACCAAACGTGAAATATAAAGAGAATGCGCAAGTATGCACATATGCGCCCTCCTGGCTCGCATGAAACACATGGACGAATCACAAGGCAGGGTTGATATCAGCTTGAGATCAACCAATCACAGACAAAATAATAAACTCATAAAGGAACAACTTGGCGTGATTATATCGGAAAGCTTGTGGACAATAATAATGCGATAGTGGTGAAAGGAATAAAATAATATCCCTACATATTCTTTGGCCACGAATAGCAAGCAAACTATTGACTTTACAAACATGATGCATAGAACAAAACAAGCTTAGAATGGCCAACTAACGCCAATGACAAAAGGGGATAAGGATCGGAAGCAATCAACTTACAAGCTACAAGATGGCACATATGGGGAGAAGACTTTTTGTTAATCAGTTTTTATTTGAATTTTCATTTACACTACAACCAGCCCATCCTATTGGTCCACACAGACCTCCATTTCCTCCCTTGACAGGCAATCTGCTATATACATTGTCAAAACCTTTAATGTGTCAGACGTCAAGGTGATACATTAATTTACTTAAGAACTGCAAAGGATGGTGATCGGAATAGATCTGAATGATCAGATGAAATGGGGCCAGTAAACTGCAAAATCTTGCAAGGCAAGGATGGTGGCGGGAAATTCTTTCTCAATTGTTGAATAGCTATTCTGAACTTGATTGAATTTCTTGGAAAAATACGAAACTGTGAATTGCCACGTGAGAAAAATTTCACCAACATTCCCCCCAACCACAACCACTACCTCAGAAGCACCAGTGCGCATTGCTACCATAACTTCATCGTGCAACATAAATCAGCGCCCCCCGAGATCCAAGAACCATAATAACAGGGGAAGAAGATGTATCAAAGAAAACCAAATCGACAAGGCTAACTCCAACAAACCATCAGGCATGAAGAAGGAAAGCGACAGTCGGAGGGGAGACTACCCTAGCCGCCCAGACACACACGTGGACCACAGCAACTCTATGCAAATAGAATATCAACCCCTTCAGTGTGCCCCTGTGTTGTGTAATAACCCAAGGAAAGAAAATGTGAAGCAGCTATTTAACTATTCCCCAGAAATAATAAACCCCAGTAACCATGCAAATAATGAGGAAAGGAGTAACCAAGTCACCTCACCCATCAGGCCTAAATCCCCCTCAGAGTCAATACCAACCCCAGCTTCACATACAAATGATACCTACACCCTCCTCATGTAATCTCAAAACCAAATCAAGTGTTAATGCAACCGGCTCCCTGATAGAAATCAAAGTCAGAGGCTCACGCATGCCCCTCTTACCCCGAAACCGGGCCCCCCAGGTGCTGACCAAATCAGAGTCACTATGCGCGTTGAGCCTAGAGAAAGTAAGCCTTCAGCCCTCAGCCTTCTCTACCATTTTGGGTTCGGAACTTAGAAACAAAGGTAAAAATCTTGGTGAGGAACTTCATTCCTTATCTACTGGTGTCCATCCATTCATAAGGAGCCCAGTAGCTAGTTCGATTGCATGCAACACTTTACGTGAGTTTGCAATTGAAACCCTTGATTTTGCACAGAGCAGCCACTCAAATCTGTCTTGTGACTTATTGTCATACGACGGGGACGAGATAGACTTATTGACTGTGACACCCTTTGATTTGAGCATATTAGGTGACTCCAGTACATACCTTCGGTGCAAACTTAGATAACCTTGTTGAGCCTTAGTTTGCATCACTGTACCCTTTCGCAGTTCCGGATAGTTTGCTTTCTTATTGTCCACCTATGCCTGGTAATACCTTAAGTATACCAAGTGTAGGGGATCTTTTGTTGTCATCCTCCAGACTCAGTGTAGATCGTGACCGAGTGCATTGTGCCGAGTCAAGGGTAGAGAGAAAGAGAGACGACCGTGCCCTGCAGTTATTTGAGCCCGAGCCTGGCTGGGAGGTGTGAAATCCCAGACCCTGTAGTCAAGAACCAGGACAACTAAAGCTACACCACAGTGCTCCAACGTCGCTCTACCAGTGCCTATTCTCTCTACTAAAATCATTTATGTGTTTCTTTTGTTCGTAATGGTAACGATGAATGTTGTGAGGGTCTATGATAAGGTTCACTAAGTGTTAACGTAATTAAAGAAGATTTTCCATTCTTCCCTTCCTTGTTTATTATTCGTTGCTCTGCTTCAGGAGAACAATACCCACTTCTATCGGGCGGAAAACGTTTATATACTTCTACGGATACAGGCTCCTGTATTTATTAATGTGGAAATATACACAGGTTTATCCGGTTATAAATACATACACTTAACACGTCAACTTGAATGCTTACTCAGACCTTAGTTTATATGCTACATGTCATCAGGGTACAAGTCCAATAGTGATTAGTTCAAGTCGTGAGTAATTGCTCCTCAGTCACGTACTTCTGACTATTATATTTATTATAAGTTTGTGAATTCATAATTCATATTTATGAATCTTTGAGTTCATTCAGTTTGATTACCTGTTCAAGTCGCTTAGACTTATTGTTTGTTTAGAAGTCAAATACTGTCTTATTGTCCATACTTTTCAGTGCTATGCTTATAACCTCGCAGTAACTATTATTTACACTTTTCTAAGCCATATTTGAGAGCTTGTATATATATATCAGGACATTATTTATTGTGATTTGAGACTTGTCCTCTCTATTACCCCTTTCCCACTGGTGAGACAAGTCACGATTTTCGTCGCCGATGACTTAGTTTTGTCAAATTCGCAAGAATACGTGCGACGTTCACGATTTTGACCGTTACAAACAGATGACAAATTATACTCAGCGAAGATGTCGCCGATGTCGGCGACGCAATCGCCGACCTTCTGCGACGTTATCGGCGAAGTGAGCGATGTTTCGCCAATGACCTCTGCGAGGCATGTCACATTTTCAAAAATATCTTGCGAAATCATGCGAGGATGAAAGAAAACTCGCCGTATGTTCTGCGACGTCTTCGGCGATTCAAGCGATGGTTCGGCGTATTGAAACCTGGATGGGGTAAACGTCTTAAAACCCCCAGAATGGCTTTCATATTTCTACCACATGTACCTTACCCTTCTGGCTTCTTGCCACCACCAACACAACCCCCTCCCCCCACCCACTCGCTGACTATCGGTCGCCTCACAAAGAAAAAAAAGGAAAATATGTGGCGGCGAAACGACTGAACCAATCGGTTCCATATTTGTGTGACAAGTCCCCTACCCTTCTGTCGTCCCCCCACCACACCCCCACCTCCCTCCCACCACCCACTTCCAGCGTATCCATACGAAGAAAAGGAAAAAAAGGAAAATCCGTGGTGGAGAAACTACCTCACCAATCCGCTTCATATTTGTAACACAGTCAATTACCCTTCTACCTTCCCCCCACCATCCCCCAAATATGAAAACTAATGGGGTTAACCATGAGGAAGAAAGGGGACCAGAAAAACGACCCAAAAACAAAAATATATATATGTTGGCTCGCTACCGCTCACCAGAAAAATATTGAAACCTGGATGGGGGTAAACGTCTTAAAACAGTAGGCTGAACGGGGCCGAACGGATTATAGGCAAAGAGAGAGGGAGAGAAAGAAAAAAAAAACGAGGAGGGAGAGAAAGAGAAAACAGCAGGTGGGCTCAATTAGGCTAAGCCGTAACGTAAACATTGAGCCCACCTCGCTGTTTTCTCTTTCTCTCCCTCCTCGTTTTTTTTTTTCTTTCTCTCCCACCTCGTCGAAGGTGCTCTTTGGCATCGTCGATGTTCTCGGAACATCTCGGTGAGCATCCATGCAGCGTTGCAAATTTTTTTTTTATGCGAAACCCTCCGCGATGTCTTGCCGATGTCGCAGATGATCGCAGATATCCTCGCAGATCCTTCGGCGATGCTCGACGGTGCTTGCGAGGGCAACCAATCCTCGTGAGTCCTCGTCCAAAATTTTGAACTGTCCGAACATTTGCGAAGGCCCTTGCGAGGCCTTGAGAGGCATTGAGAGGCCTTGAGAGTCAAACGATTGTTCATGAGAGGTGATGAGACATGTCACGAATGTTCCAATTTATTGGTGTCGGCGACGAAAATCGTGACTTGTCTCACCAGTGGGAAAGGGGCATATGTGTTATTATTCATATGTTCAGCTGTAACATTATTATTTTCTTTACATGAATGTTATGTTTATTTTTCCAGAGACATATTGAGATTGTACCCTAGCTATTAAGGAATAAAACCTTTAAAACTTTTCATGTGTATTTTGTTTCCAATGCATATTTCTGGAGTGCTGTGTTATAGAGTTAAGGTTAATCTTTGCACAGTGGAGAGTCATCTCAGTTGATGATTAGCACTGATTCCTAAGGTGGAAATCGCAATCAGACTATCTCACGTTTCATTATAAACGTGGCATAACACTCAGCATTGTACCGCCCCACATCACTGGCATCCACCGCCAGAACAAATGGTTTGTTAATATTGGGTGCACACAAAATCAGGTGGTGACAGAGCAGGGATATTTATTAGTGGCTCCTACATCAAACGACGTAGTGTTATTAATTATATATGACCCAATTGAACCCCTAGTTTAACAATATAGAACCATCTTCATACATGACACTGTGAAAATACCTATGAGACGTCATTTGTCATGGATGCCACTATGAAGTAAAATTTAGTAAAAAAAAATATTGATAATAAAAAAAGGAAAAGAATTCCTTTAACCCTTTCTCTGCGGGCATATTTGGGCTATTTAGGGCATATTCAGGCACTCCTGAATGATTAATCAAGTGTCTGCATGAAATTATATGTATTCTGCCGAAAACTAGACGAAAATAGCTTCAAAATGACACTAGAATGAACTTCACAGCTCACAGGGTTCACCCGCAGCGCTACCATAGACATTAGGGAAAACTTGCTATTTATTAGCAACTAGCATGGGTACCCGGCGTTGCCCGGGTAATCACCATAATCACCATCACTACTACCACCACTACTACTACCATAATCACCATCATCAATCACTACTACCACAATTATCACAATACTACTACTACCATAATCACTGGCCTCGACCTCCCTGTGCCTCATTAAACGGCGACCTCGATTTCGGCCGCTAAATGACCTCCGATTTTGGATCTGACCTCATCCATACCCCCATTTTGGGGGCTGCGAACAACTTTCGTTCCATACACCTTTTCGATCGGAGGCCTCCTTCTGCCCCAAACGGCCATTTTTTCACATTTTTTTCGCTCCCGTATACTACATAAGTTCTGCCGAAAATTTTATTAAAGAAAACTGTCTCTGATTTCCACTAAACTCGCCTAAAACCATCTCCAAAGCCTGGGCTTTCCAATGGTGCCCCACACTCCCACCTGGCACCAAAACTGTGGGAGGAGTTTAGTAACAAAGGTCGGGTAGTCGGGTAACTGACAAACAGACAAACATTGACCTTTATTTATTAAGATGTAGTGTTTTTTTGCCTTTGGCAGCACTGCTGAGACCCTGATCTGGGACCTCACTGCACGGACGAACGTGCTGACGGTTGGAGGTGGGCCCCTCGCGGTCCCGCCCACTGACTCTCAATTTCTACGGCTATTACAGGCTTTTAAAGCCTGTAAATTGCTGTAACTTGCCAAACTTAGTACTACGTTTCTCGCACTTTATGGGTTCTATCTATCTATTGCCTGACGCCGTGATCCCCGAAGGGGTGGCCACGAACGAACCGCCCCCATGCACCTCTCCCCGGTCAGTCGACGCCCCTCCCCCCAACCAGCACCGCCTTCGTTCATATACTTCTTCACTCCATCCTTCCACCTCTCTTTCGGTCTACCTCTCCCTCTCTGTCCCTCCACCTCGCTCTCGTACACCCTCTTAGTCATTCTCTCACTTTCCATACGTTCCATATGGCCGAACCATCTCAAGTTGTTCCTTTTCACACTTTCCAGCATACCTACCTCCACACCACACCTCCTTCTTACTTCCTCATTAGTCTGTCTATCCCTTTATGGGTTAAGTATGTTAAAATATAAATAAGCTGATCAGTTACTGTGCGCTTCCCGTGTGTCTGTTGTCAACAAGTGGCGTCCTGCCGCTTTTCTACCTCTCAGAGCGCTCACTCTGTCCACACGTGTTTTATTAGCTCTGTGTTACATTCTCTTGTCGTTCTTCTCTCGTTGACTAGACTTTCCTAGTGAGTTTTAATATATATTTGGGTTATATAGAAGTGTGTTAGGAATGTTTTTACGCTAGTTAGGATGTGACTTGAGTGATAATTGTGTGGATGGCGATCCGTGAGAGTCCTCCCGCCATATCTGAAAAATATTTTTGGGTGTGGACCAGGCTGGGAAATTAGGTAGGCCTATAGCCCGTTAGCCCGGACTAGCCCGGACATGTAGCCGGGATAGTGATTTTTAATGTTAGTCTGCTCGGCAGTTGCCCGGGTGACAAGTGTATGTTTGTATCACTTCCTTACATAACGCTTCAATAACATATATAATAGTAGTCATATAATATCAAATACCGGTGGATAATTAATGTAGGAACAAATCGGTGCGGTAACCTTTTAATAGACAGAGTCTGAGACTGACGCTATTGGGTGTGAGGTGACCCTCAAGTATACAGTAAACAGGTGATCGGTTGCCAATTACTATACTGTCAATATTGAGTTCTACCGGATATAATAACATAAAAAGTTCAATAAACAGATAAATATAACAAAACTGGAAAATTGAAACAAGTTAGGGTAAATGTAGCCATATAAATCCTATGATAATATGGCCTAAGATTTGTTGTTATTGCTTTGCTGTGAATTTCGTAATATTACGAACTTAAATTGTCTTAGGGATACTTGTTAAGCTTGTAGATGGTGTTGGTGGCATAGTTGTTGGTCTGTAGTCACAGTGTTATACGGATATTTAGAATAAATCCATAGATGCTGGTTGGGGGTAGCAGATTGGCATCGTCTGCACCTACGCATGTTTCCACTTCGACGATATTGGCGTGCATTTTGATTATTTTGTTCTATTTTGTTCCCCATTTTAATTATATTAATTTGTATCTTTAAAAATTTGGGCTATTGGGATTTTTGGATTATCCGTGTTAGAATGATCAAAATTTTGCTATAACAGATTATTTGACAAACATATCTTCCTTAACCTAAGATGTGCGCATGGGGGGTATGAGACACCACACGCCTGTGCGCACGTATTTGAGCTGTTGCCATCACTAACATCGTTATTTTACCATAAATAGCATTAATACTTATCCATATGCACCTATTTTACATTGATTATAAAGGTATTCACCTGTTACAGCAATAAAACAAGTGGAAACAGCGTTTGGATGGTCAAAATCGGCGATACAGGCCGGGAGTTACATTACCAAAGGCTGAGGCAACCTCCCTCCCCTCCAATCCTCTCCATGTCTGGAGAGAGATTGTCGATCGATACTCTCTCTCTTTTTCTCTCGCACTCGCTTGGTAACAGTGATGACAACGCCCTGCTTGCAACTCGCTAATGTTAGCACAAAAATAGACCACAGAATAAGGGAATAACAGGGAAAATAGGTGATAACTGAAGGAGGGGAGGGGAGTGGGGAAGGAGGGGATGTGGAGGAGTGATATTTGGCATGGCCCAGGAGGAAAAAAAAAAAAAAAAAAAAAAAAAAAGTTCAAGTTTTTTTGGGGTGTTTTAAATAGATTTTTTTAGGCCCAGGATCTTAAGAGTCTTCCCGCAGTCGCCCGGGGAAACTCTTAAGAGTCTTCCCGCACTTGCCGGGTTAAGTCAGTGTTGTGGTTTCATATTCAGTATAGCCGTAAACACTCTGTTTCTCCACGGTATTCATCAATAATGAACTATGAATTTATAATGTGATTAAATTAAAATATGGTATAGACTAGGGCTGCCTGTTCCTAGAAGTGTTTTTCGACGTATTCAATTACTAATATTGAATACGGCCAGACGTGAAGTCTTTTATTGGGGAGATTGTAGGTACCAATCGGATGCTAGACATTTCAACACCAGGCGCTCTCACCACACAAACAAGACGAGTCACCTCAACACCATGCCATATCACCAGTAGACCTTTTCTACACCAGTCGGTTTCACCACCTTACCAGCTCAATACCAAGCCGATTCCATACCAAGCATCTCTCTACCACACGTTGCCACATCTACTGTCCTGTCTCTCTCTCATTTATGCAGTAAAGATACCAAGCATCTCTCTACCACACGTTGCCACATCTACTGTCCTGTCTCTCTCTCAATTATGCAGTAAAGATAGGGATAAAAATTGCTCTCTACCCACTATTGTGAAAAGTTGTCTTTTATTTTGACACACACATACACGTATTATATATATATATATATATATATATATATATATATATATATTCCATATACTAAGGCCCAATCCCCCACTTTTCCTTTTTTTCCCCATTTTTTTTTCTTTTTTTGGGGGGTGGCCGACTCAAGACAGAGCCAGAATAGGGACAACACAACAGAAAACAATTAACACACAAAAACAAAATACAAATTCACACACATCTAGGTCATCCAGGAGAAGACCCAGAGACCAGGGTCACCAAGGTCCCTCCACCTCCAGCCCTTCCCCGGCCCCCGACCACCCGGAGAGGTTCCGATCTCGGCAGGCAGACATGCAGCAGAGCGAAACGACAATCCCACCCATCATATACAGTATATTATATATACTGTATATATATATATGTATATATATATTGCAGTACCGGTAATGTGTGTTTATATTTCAAATATATTTAGACGGCTTTGTACTGCTTAGGAAGGGTCATGTTAGGTAAGGTTCATTGAGATGGTTTGTAGCACTATAACTGATAGAGGTCCTTCCTAAGTTGAATAAGATCATATAATAGTTAGTAAAATAAAGTAATACGACCGAACTATTTCATTCAGTACCGTATATTAAATTATTTATGATGTGATAGGGGTTTACGGTCTATTCGCCCAAAAGTATTTTCGCCCACACTTTGAAGTTTGTTAGCCTCCCACACTCTAAAATGGCTTCTAAAGTATGCAAATTTTGTGTATTATGTTGGCGACAAAATTTTGTCCATTCATAATAAAATAATGCTATGAATAATTTGAGTTATTTAATATTTGTTCACCAGCCAACTTTACTTCTAAACTCAATTAATGAAATCAACAAATATATATATATATATACAGTATATATATATATATATATATATATATATATATATATATATATATATATATATATATATATATATATGTGTGTAATATATATATACAGTATATAGATATATATATATATATATAATATATATATATATATATATATATATTATATATATATATATATATATATATATACCGTACATATATATACAGTATGTGTGTGTGTGTGTGTGTAGGTTAAACACCAAACTTTACGTCTATTCTCTCATGACATCTTCGGGGAAGACCCTGGAGAGTCTTGAGAGAATAAACGAAAGCTTTGTGTTCCAATGTTTTATTGAGAGAGAGAGAGAGAGGGAGAGATGTATACACAAACCACACACTGTACAATATACTGCATAGCCATAGCCAAGAGTAATATAGTATAGCTCTTTTAGGCTACCCAGTGCCAAATATACATGATGAATAGTACCATACTAGATTACCCAGTTTCAACTGTAATCCCGACACTGACTTACGGAAGCGAAGCATGGCCATTTCAGAAGAGACTCATACCAAGAGTGAGAGAGGTGGAAATGAGTTACTTGAGAAGTGCGTCCGGAGTTACATGGAGGGATAGACAGATGAATGAGGAAGTAAGAAGGAGGTGTGGTGTGGAGGTAGATGTGCTGGAAAGAGTGTGAAAAGGAACACCTTGAGATGGTTCGGCCATATGGAACGTATGGGAAGTGAGAGAATGACTATAAAGGTGTACGAGAGCGAGGTGGAAGGACAGAGAGGAAGATGTAAACCGAAAGAGAGGTGGAAGGATGGAGTGAGGAAGTATATGGAAGTATATGAGGAAGTATATGGCTGGTTGGGAGGAGTGGCGTCGACTGACTGGGGACAGAGATGCATGGTGGCGGTTCGTTCGTGGTCACCCCTTCGGGAATCACGGCGTCAGGCAATAGATAGATAGATAGAAATGTATCTAGCCTAACTTATCTTCACCTACCTTAACCATACCAAACCTGACCTAGCATATCCTTACCTAATTCATTCTGATCTGATCCACTTTATATAAATAGCTTCATCTAACATAACAAGCACCATATTATAGCCTCTGCTAACATAGGTTATCTCATCCCATCTTACCTAACTTAACCCCTTGTGTACCGGCGACGAATAATTTTTTTCAAACAGTATTCTAGGTATATTTAGACGATTTTGTGAGGCTTAAGAAGGATCTGTGGTAGCAAAAATGGGTTATGTGAGATAGTTTGAAGCATGTTAATTGCTGGAGGCCATTTTAAAACTGAATAGTAATTGCAATAATGGGTTATGTGAGATAGTTTGAAGCATGTTAATTGCTGGAGGCCATTTTAAAACTGAATAGTAATTGCAATAATGGGTTATGTGAGATAGGTTGAAGCATGTTAATTGCTGGAGGCCATTTTAAAACTGAATAGTAATAGCCAGAATATAGTTAAAAAGACGACGCCTGTACAGAAAGGGTTAAAAATATATTAACATAAGAAAATGGGAGTCTGCAGAAAGCCGATTGGCCCACACAAGGCAGATCCCTCTCACACCCAACCCCAATTATAAGGCCTAATTATAGGCCCAGCTCACTAATACCATGAGGTCAGTAAACGGGGGTCTACAGAGCGCCGATTCGCTCACACCCGGCAGATCCCCCTCACACCAATCCCTATAAGTAATAATTATTAAATGGTATTTTTCTCAATAAGTGTATATATGTAGGACAATACTATAATGTATGTGTAGTGATGGAAAATAAGTGTATATATGTAGGACAAGTGTATATATGTAGGACAATACTATAATGTATGTGTAGTGATGGAAAATAAGTGTATATATGTAGGACAAGTGTATATATGTAGGACAATACTATAATGTATGTGTAGTGATGGAAAATCAAAAGTTCCAAAAGTGATAAAATGTTGTGTTTAATTGGTGAATAATTCAATTTGTAAATTAATAAAACTATATTTGCTTAATGATTTGTGTTTTTTTATCCAATACCTACCTATGTATGTGGAGTTCGCCACTCTTGCTAGTGGCACCGAGGAGCATATCGCCCTTCGTTGTTGTTTGAAAATTGGTGCAGCAGACTGTTCGAAGGGGAGGAGCGCTCCCCTGCGAAGATGGGCTCGTCTGGCACTTTTTGTAGTTCGACATCGAGGGCTCTCTTGAAGCTGCCTAACGAGATGCCTCTCATGTCTCTTACTTGCCGCGGGAGTTTGTTGAAGAGACGTGCTTCTCTATGTGATAACCAGCTCTTTCGCAGAGAGCCCATAGCACCCCGATTTTTAATCTTGGGGATATCGCATTCCCAGTCTCTCCTATCACTGAACTTCATTGCTATTGGCCTGGGGTATGTAGATTTGGTACAAAACTCTCTGCGATTTTCCACGTATATATTATTAAGTATCGTTCCCTTCTACGTTCCAACGAATACAGCTTTAGTGATTGTAAACGCTCCCAATAGTGTAACTGTTTTACTGAGTTTATATGTGAGGTGAAGTTCCTTTGTACACTTTCTAAGTCATTAATTTCACCTGCTTTGTATGGGGATGTTAATAAGTTACAGTATTTTAGCCGCGATAGCACCAGGGATTTGAAGTGTTATCATAGGCAATTCACCACGAGTTTTAAATGTACATAGAATCCAACCTGTTAGCCGTTTCGCAGCTGCAACTTTGACCTGGTTTTGTTCTTTGAATCACATATTTTCAGATTTTATCACCCCAAGGTCTTTCACATTGTCTTTACGTTCTATTGTGTGATTGGATTCTGTTATGTAACTTGTGTTCTCTTTAACGAAATCATCATCTCCGTATTGTATTAATTGGAATTTTTCCTCATTAAACTTATTTATGTCCTCCTTCAGCCGGCCCATGTCTTCCTGTGTTTTTACTATCATACTCAGTTTCGTGTCATCCGCAAAGGAGGATACTGTACTGTGTCTTGTGTTGCCGTCTATGTCACTTATTAGAATGAGGACAAGAAGGGGCGCTAGCGTTGTTCCTTGGGGAACTGAACTTTTGACGTCTGAAAGCTCAGATGTTACCTGGCTTACTGCTACTGACTGTTTTCGGTTCATGAGGAAGTTGTATATCCACCTTCCGATTTTACCTGTTATCCCTTTTGCTTTAAGTTTGTGTGCAATAATACCATGATCACATTTATCAAATGCCTTAGCAAAATCGGTGTAAATGACATCCACGTTTTTCTTTTCTTTTAGGTATTTAAGAATGTTGTCGTAATGTTCCAACAGTTGCGAGAGACATGATCTTCCTTTTCTGAACTCATGTTGTTGTTGTTGTTGCTGTTCCTCAGGCTGTCTGGCCGAGCAGCCCCAAGGTCCCGTGCAAGGCCAAGGCCATAACCGAGCGCCCCCACAGAACCCTCCCAGCTTACCACTAATAATGCCCAGGTGACCGAAGCCACTCAAAGGCGGGGAGCTGAGGAGGGTGCGGAAATGCCCGGGAAACAAAAGCCCCACCCAAGGCCCTGTGCCCCTCAGCAATTATAAAGGGAAAGTTGAGGGCAAAGGAAAAATGTGACGCTTTGGCTCCCAATCTGCCAGGGTTGGCAGTAGGGAGGTCAATCCACGGAAAAGACGCCATGTTGACCCATGTCATGTCTGAACCCATGTTGACCAGTGTTGTGTAGTTAATTTTGTTCCATAAATGTTGAGATTTTGCCTCGCAGGACTCGCTCGAAAATGTTAATGATGAGGGAAGTCAGAGCTAATGGGCGGTAGTTTTTTGGTAGTGCTTTACTCCCTCCTTTATGCAAAGGGGCAATGATTGTGTTTTTCAAACCATCCGGTATTTCTCCAGTGTCTAGACTCCTTCTCCACATTATAGCCAGGGGTTTTGAGAGGTTTTCCTTACATTTCTTTATTAGGATCGAACTCCAAGAGTCCGGGCCTGGTGCCGAGTGGAATGGCATGTTGGCGATGGCTTCTGCTATGCTTTTGGTCCGAAATTAATATCCAGAATCTGGTGGGTTTCCGTGGGGAGATTATTAATGAAATATTCATTTTGGTCTCTGATTGCTTTTGTTTCGCGGTTATTATATTAAAAGACTGCCAAATCAAACACTTTTGAATAACATCAAAGCCCTACCCCAAGGATCCATTTTAGGCCCTCTGCTGATTGCCATGTCTGAAAACGATATCTGTACAGAAATAAGTAGCATGATTACCAAGTTCCCAGACGACGTTGAAATACGAAGAATTATTAATTTTGACAACGATATTCAGGCTCTTCATAAAGATATAGATACACCACATGAATGTTTAGTAAATTCTCCCATGAAGTTCAGTGTAGATGCAGTACATTAAAACGTTTGAAACAATATATAATGCGTGATATAAATTTAATAGTGAAGAAATTAGCAATGCAGGTTGCAAAATAGGTAAGTCCTTGTTACTAGTGGTCTGTAGCCAAGAAATGAGTGCATCCAAATATATATATATATATATATATATATATATATATATATATATATATATATATATATGTGTGTGTGTGTGTGTGTGTGTGCAAGTAACTGGACACTCGAGGTAATCTTAGACTTGTACCTGGCTTTACTGGGGCCACATATGGACTACTATATGTTGTTCAATTTTTGTGGCCATATTACCACATGGTCATAGATTCAATGGAGAGATTACAACGCAGAAGTGTGAAAAGGTGTTTAATCTTAAACATCTTCCATATAAATAAAAACTGAAATAATTGTCGTTTCTTGACCTTGAGTGATGTCGAGTTAGATGGGATAAGAGGAGTTCTATATGCATCCTTTTGCTATTTCAGTATAAAATAAAGATAAACTATAATATCAGATAATTAGTGTATACCAGTAATAACTCGATGCCTATAATATGGTCTACCATTATTAACCCCTTCTGTACCGGCAACGTCCTTTGAACTCTATTCTGGCTAATATTAGACGACTGTATTCAGTTTAACCCTTAAAAAGCGGCCCACCACTTAAGTCGAGTTAAATAAAGCTGGACTATGTGGCGGCGCTCGACATAACTCGAGTGGCAATTTCAGCACGTAATGTGGCTGAGAGAGAGAGACAAGTGGTGGCAGGAGACTAGCGAGCGTATGACTGCTCCAGACCACCGCGGCGAACCTACTGACACAAATCTCAGCTCCCTCCTCCCTCTCTCACTCGCTACATACTCAATTATGTACCGAAAGTACCGAATTACCTGCTTTTTGCACTCGCGTTGCACGGTTATTGCAAGAAAACTATCCATCATACAAGGATCGTTATGGTGTCATTCGAAAGCTCTGTTTATGCCCTTTCAGGGATAGATACTTGTTTTACGTTCTGGGTCTTATTTAGGCATGAAAATGATCATGTAAACAGCCCTATTTTGGCTAAAAACACCCCGCTGGGCGGTACACATAAATAAACCGCATAGGCCGCTCGTAAGGTGTTAAAGAGGACCTCCAGCAATTAAAAGGCTTCGAACTATCTCACTCAACATCTTTTACTACCACATATCCTACTTTAGCTACATAGAATCGTTTAAATATAGCTATAATAAAATTAAATAGACGTGGCCATTACAGTAGGGGTTAAAGACTTACACAATTAACCATCCGGCTGGTTGAGTGAATATTATGTTCACTTCAAGGCGTTCACAGCGTGCTCGGTCATGGTTATTATTTTCCCACTAACCCTGGTTGGTTAAGCAAGTGTCACACTATGCCGATTTAAGTGCCGACGCTCCACGATTAAGGAGTGGCGATACAAGGAGGAGACCACTGCCGAGTATCGTGGGTGATCGAGGGACGGGACGCCCACGGCGGGCAGTATGGACGGGCACGCCGCCTAACGGAAACTGGACGGGGTCGAGCGGCAACCATGCAAGACCTAAGGAAGATAAATGACGCCGCTGGGGCAGCGTCATGCGCCGTAGCGGGCAAACTGGTTGGCGACAATGCTCCTGACGAGCGGTGCCTATAGGAGGTAGGGCGGTGCCGATAGATACTACGGCGGCGATGGACAGCCACCCTGTCACGCTGAACCCCTACTCCGTCACACTTGTTCCCGACCGGGGCAAAGTGACGTTTGTGTGTGTGTGTGTGTGTGTGTGTGTGTGTGTGAAGGGGGGGGGGGGGGTATTAAGCTTGAGGTCTAGGGAGGAAACTAAAAGCATAATAAAAAGATCCATAAATGAGCAAATAAATATGCCCATCTCCCCTTAATTAAGTGGTTCTTTGAGTAATTGGTAAAACAAGGCCATCTATAGTTAACCCTTTCAGTACCAGTGACGTGACGTAAAGCAACTCGAGGGAAGTGAATTCCAAAGAGTAGTAGTTCTAGGGATAAATGAATTTTGATAAGCAGAAGTTCTGCATTGTGGAGGAGAAAGTGTAAATTCATGGGCGCTCTCAGCTGCCCTAGTTCTACGGGGAAAGATGTGGAGAGGTGGCTCAATTGAAGCAAGTTCCTCGGAACAATTGCTGTGAAAATATCTGTAGAATAATGCAAGGGATGCAACGTTTCTTCGTATGGATAATGTAGGAAGGTCCTGTGTGATTGCAGGGTTATTGAATAATCTAATAGCTTTATTTTGAATTTTGTCCAACTGCCTCAATGCAACCACTCCACTTCCACTCCACAGAGGTGAACAGTAATCCATCTGAGAACGCACATGACTTTTATATATTACGGCCAACTGCTCGTCAGTGAAGAATTCTCGAACACTGTACAGGAGTCCCAGTTTTTTAGAGGCATTCTTAGCAATGCTTCTAACATAATGTGTCCAGCTCAAGTTAGTAGTTAATGTTACACCGAGAATGTCAATACTAGGGGAAGTGGGAATATTTACATCATTAAAAAATATATGGGAGTCAGTGAGATTCTGTCAGTTAGAAAATTGAATGTACTTGGTTTTCTGTGCATTAAAGGAAACTAGATTCTTTTGTCCCCATTCATTAATTCTAGAAAGGTCCTGGTTCAGAGAAATTGCAGTGTTTATTTTTGAATTTATAAGATCGGGTTGGGTGAAAAAATTGGTAAATGTGAAGGAACTGTGGAGTGTTGAGTCATCTGCGTAGGAATGTATTGGATTATGAGTGGTAGATATGAGATCATTGATATGAATGAGGAACAGAGTTGGGGCTAAAACTGATCCCTGGGGAACACCAGCATTTATTGAGTGAAATTGAGAATAAAGGCCATCTACCATTACACATATTTTTCTGTTATGAAGATAAGAAAAAATTAGTGGAACTAATGATGCAAGGCCGTAGTGTGACATCTTCGACAATAAGGATTGATGCCAGACTCTATCAAATGCCTTTGATATATCCAGTGCTATTGTATGTGTTTCACCATGTTGGTCTGTAGCTTAGTTGATTTGATGCATAAGAAGGCAAAGAATGTCTGCAGTTGATCGACATCGTCTCAAACCATATTGCCTATCACTGATTAATTTATTATTCTCAAGATGCTTAATTATGTGATTATTTAATATAATTGCAAAAACTTTACCAAGAGTGGAAGTTATAGCTATTGGTCTGTAGTTTGATGGATCTGAAGAGGCACCTTTTTTAGGAACTGGGTGGATGTTTGCTTCTTTCCAGGATACTGGGAAGCATGAGGTATGAGTACACAGACGGAAATGTTTTGCCAATACTGGAGCGAGCACCAAGGAGCAATTCTTAAGTACTATTGGAGGAATTTCATCTGGACCAGGAGCTTTATCTACTGAGAGATTCTGCAAAATAGTTTGACATGTCTGGTGTGGATCTTAAGTGAGGGAATTTCAGGCAAATTAAAATTAAGTACAGGGACATCTTGATTTATTTCATCTAAGGTTGAGTTGGTGGAGAAAATATCCGCAAGAAGGTTAGCTTTACCTCGTGGGTCACTTACAAGATTGCCAGTCGGAGATTTTAATGGTGGAATGGATGAAGCAGTAGTGAAGTTGGATTTGAATGAGTTAAGAGTAGACCAAAATATTTTGTTATCATTTGGATTATTTAGAAGTTTATTTGCCTGCTTGTGGAGAAAGTTTTATTTAGTTAGATTTAATACAGTTTTGGCATGATTTCTGATGTTTCTAAAGTAATTAAAGGCTTCATGTGTTTTTGATCTTGTGTATGCATTGTAGGCTATTGCTTTTTGTTCAGTTACTCTAGCACAATTATGGTCAAACCATTTAGGTGAATTAGATCTTTTACTGTACTTTTGATAAGGAATAAAAGTTTCCATTCCAATTTTTATAAAATCTTGTATGTGGCTCAAGGTGGAGTGTGCATCATTAGAAAAGAAAGAGGTCCAGGGAATATCAATAAAGAAATCTTGAAGACCCTCCCAGTCTGCCCTATCGTAATGCCATTTAGTCACCAAAACAGGTTCAGAGTGGGAAGGTGTGGTAGGTGATAGACAGGTGGCCTGTATCAGACAGTGATCAGAAGATCCAAGCGGGGACCTCACTGTAACATCATAATTTTCTGAATTGGTTATTAAAAATAAGTCCAGTAGGTGGGAATTATGATCAGGATTATCTGGTACACGGGTGGGTTGGTTGACTAGTTGAGTGAGATTAAATGAGTCTGCAAATAGCTCACATTCAAGACCAGTATCATCAGTCCTGGCTGAATGAGTGAGCCATTCAACATTATGGACATTAAAATCACCCAACACAGTGATTTCAGAAGCAGCATTTAAGTTGAGGACACTGAGTTGTGAGGACAGAGAATCAAAAAGACTTTGCTCTGGAGGAGTATTTGGGGAACGGTAGATGCAACATATGTATTTAAATTTACCAGCCGAAATTAATTTGTATATAGAATAATTAAAATAGGGACAATTGAAACTAGTAACCTCCTCCAGGGCAATTTCAGATTTTGCGAAGCAACATACACCTCCTTTAGGTCTGAAAGAGAAACCTTCCGGCCCCTAGTGAGTGGACAATTGAGATAAACAAAAACAGAAAGTTCAGGGCGAAGGACGAAGCAGGGAGATTACTGGATGTATCAATCAAAGCTATACCTAGTTCTTTTAATCCAGACTTCTTTGTTCACACAGCTGCCCTGGCAGTTCCCGCCACCTCATCTGCACGACTCTTTGCGGACTGGTCTAAAGCCGATGGCGTTAATGATGTCAAGGCTTTGAATGCTCTCACGCCGGAACTGGATACAAATCCGGTACTGGATCAGTCGCATACACCAGTCCTGCAAATGGGGCGGATAGGGGTGGATCCCTGGGTAGATTGTGAGTTAGAGGCTCAGGTCTTTGCATCAACCATTACGTCTAAGTCCTCTCGCCACAGGAATCTCATAATTATTTCTCGTTACCTGTACAGACGGCTGATTGGGTGTCGCCGGATTTGTTGGCCTTTTTAGCGGCACCCAAAGTAGCCCTCCATACTCCAGATGAACCCTTTTGCACTCCTCCGGCGGTTCATTTGGAAAGGGACTTTAAATTACGAAACAAAGCCTACCGGATGTTCTCTCAGTATTTAGTCAACCGCCAGGTTGCTGTCTCTCTTACCAGGACTACCTCGGCCATTGCTGACCCAAATGTTAGGAAGGCCACTGACTTGTCACGCAGAATTTTATTGCAGAATTCTATTCAAACCTTAGGAGACATCAGAATAGCGATCATGGAAGCGGTTCGAGCCCGCCAGGATCTAAGAGTGCATCTAGTAAAAAAAAAAAAAAATACCGGATGACATTGGGCGCCGGGTAACTCTTTCGCCGGTACTCACTGCCTCCCTTCTTAACTCAGAAACGTGGAGTGTAGTCTTTAATATGGTCAATGGGTGGAAGCAGGTTACCTCCCAAGCTAGGAGAGAACCATTTAAGAAGCCCTATCAGAAACCAAAGAGCGGAGGTAAGCCTAACCAACCGCATGCTAAACAGACCTCTCGAGATCCCAGAACTCCTCCTCAGCGGGGAAGTACTCAGCCCAAACCTAAACAAGGTAAATATTCAGGGTATAGAGGTAAGCCACACCAGAAGTCAAATCAGGGGCAGACGTCAGCCAAAACTAGCCAGCCATCTGATACCAACCCACCTTCCTCTCCAAAAAACTAGCCACCCAAACTCTCAGTTTCCCGGCGCAATGCTTAGACGCGCCGGATTCGAGAGTTGCTTCTCCGAACAGGCCCAGTTTGCAAACTGGGTTGTTCCAGTTATTCCGCTCGGCCTGGCCCAAGAAAACTTGGGCCAGGAAAGTTGTGAGAAAAGGGATCACCTGGCAGTGGCTCCAGCAACCTCGACTGCATCAGGCACTGGAAGGTAACAATGTGTCACAGGAGGTGGAGGCCCTGGTCCAGGAAATTATCTCCAAAAAGGTCATTACACCAGTAAAACCATCTTGCCCAGTATTCACCTCCAGACTTTTCTTAGTGCCGAAAAGGGACAGTGTGCAAATGCGACCAGTGTTGGATCTCTCGCATCTGAACACCTTTATCAAGAATTCACCCTTCAGGATGCTTACAGTCAATCATATCAGGCTTACTCTTCTGCCGCAAGGTTGGATGTACTCAATAGATCTCAAAGACACCTATTGGCATGTCCCTATAAACAAAAGGTTCCAGAAATTCCTCGTTCTGAGGGTCAGGCAAGAGACTCATGTCTTTCGAAAAATGCCTTTTGGGTTAAACCGGGCACCGAGAATTTTCACAAAATTAGTCCGGCAAGCCCTCTTGCCACTGTTGATCCAGGGCATAAAGGTGTTTTGGTACCTAGACGACTGGCTAGTGATGGCAGAGTCGGAGGAGTTATGTCACATTCATGCAAACCAAGTATTAAATCATGTGCAAAACCTAGGGTTCAAGGTGAACTTGGCAAAGTCTCGCCTGGTTCCCACAAGGAATATTCAGTGGATAGGGCTGGTCTGGGACACCACCAATCTGACGCTTACTCAGAGTGTGGACAATCGCGACAGATTTCGCCGGAAACTGTTTTCGTTTTCTCCACAGTCTGAATACGACCAGGAAAACGTGGGATTCTCTGATCGGCTCTCTCAACTGGATCCAATTAACTGTGAAGTTGGGCCGGTTGAAAGTGAAGAGATTAATCTTGGAAGGCAAAAAAGTTTTTCCTCTCTCGCCGGAGAAGAAATTATGGCCAATTCCTCCATTAATCCACAGCTTACTATCGGTCTGGGCCAAGCCCGAGACACTATACTCTGTAACAACATGGGTTTCTCCCCCACCTACGGTATGGGTAGACACAGACGCTTCAGGGGCACTAGGTTGGGGGTGTCAGTCAAATCTAGGCCATCAAGGACAGGGCACTAGGCCCCAAGACAATCAGTTTCACATCAACAAGCAAGAGCTTTTAGTTCCTCTCTTTTTCCTCCAAGATTATGGCATGTCGTTACAAGGAAAATCAATAGCGTTCCGTATGGACAACCTAACCGCAGTCCATTGTATTCAGAAACAAGGCTCGGTGAGGTCCCGAGAGTTGCTCAAAGTGTCAGAACAGATCTTTGCCCTAGCAGAATCGCTGGGCATTCACCTACATGCAGCATATCTCCCCGGCGTGTCGAACATCTGGGCAGACGCTCTATCCCGGCGGCGGAGCACCTTAGTAGAATGGGCTATCAAACAACCCGTCTTCGACAAAATGATTGCGAGGCCTTACCGTCCACAAGTGGATCTGTTCGCATCCAAAGAGAATCACAGACTCCCTCTCTTCCTAACTCGCCAGGGGGTGACCCCGGCGGGGGGGGACCGGATGCATTATTAGAGGACTGGAACAGGTGGCCCTCAATTTATCTTTTTCCGCCACCAGATTCTGTGCTAATGTGCCGGGTAATTTACAAACTAAGAAGTTACCGGGGCTTAGCCTCGATGATCGCGCCGTTATGGCCGGCTCAGGCGTGGTACCATCAGTTGCAAGAATGGTGCAGGACCCCGGTGACGCTCCCGGTCTTCGCATTCCACTTAGAGATGATTGGCAACCTTCGGACCTCGCTCAGTGTTGCCTTCTGGACATTTACAACGCAAAATGGTTAGCTCATTTTGGGGAAAGTGTCACAAATAAACTTATGAACCAATATACAATGTCTACCAGGAGACAATATCAATCACATTGGAAAACTTTTACAACCTGGATTGTAGAGTCAGGGCAAACGGATGCCTCGGGAGCCTTGATTTTCAAATACCTAGATTAGCTATTTGAGCAAAAACGTTTTTCAGTAGTCACATTAAAAAATCATTTATCAGCCATCATAACTCCCTTCTTTGATCTCACAGGTCTTTCCATACCGCAGGCGGAGGAGAAAGGGTTTATGAGGGCGTGTTTCAAGCTGCGCCCCCCACCGCATCAGCTCATGCCCACCTGATCACTAGACAAAGCCTTATCATTGCTTCAATCGCGTAAATACAATAACACGCCGGATTTTGATTCACTCTTAAAGATGGCTGTTTTCCTGATGGCTCTCACCATGGGGAATAGGGTGTCTGAGCTGGCGGCGATGAGCAACGAACCTAATTGCCTTAGGTTTGGGAGACTGCACGATCATGTACAAATCGCGCCATCTCCCACATTCATAGCAAAAAATTAGCATTCTGATCATGTGTTTTCTGAGTTTTCTGTTCCGGCGTTGAAACGCGGACACTCTCATCATATTTTATGCCCAGTGCAGGCCTTAACTAAGTTTATGAGGGCTGCGCCTCCTCACCAATCAGGTGCTCTATGGGTGAACCAGGCAGGTAATTGTGTTACGAGAAGATAGTTAGCTTCTCTGTTAGTCGACGTCATTAAAGAAAGTAACCTCGGCGTGGTGGGCAGGGCTCACGACATCAGGAAATGGGCAGTCTCTCTTTGTTTCTTACAAAACTTTTCGATAGAAGACATTGCTAATACTCAATTATGGGCGTCCAATCATACTTTCGTAACACGTTACCTGTCAGTCGCTCTTGATAAACCAAAGCGTACCTGTGTAGCTTTACGACAACGGGTCCAGTAGGTTATGTTCTATTTGTGTAAGGTTTGTTTTAAGAGAAAGGGGGGGGGGGGTGGAATAGCCCATACCTCATTAAGTCCCCGTCCGCCGGAGAACTGTGATAAATCACGAGCTGTGATCGAACTGGTTATAAAGTTCAACAGATTTTTATTTTATGTTAAATTTAAGAAGAAATCCAGCATAGTTGCAACTATGTTGTATTATCAGAATGTACAAACATATATTATACTGTACAAATATTTTTAAGGTTAGAACTAAATTCTACAGAGTTATAGTTCTATTTATGGGAACACATGCGTGTCCCCAAAAGTATCATGCAAGAATCTTAAGGAAAAGATCTGGTCATGAGTAAGCAGACTTTCTTGATGTTACGCACTGCTTACAATCTTTTATATTTTTTATATATTGTTTGCATACAATAAAACTAAAAAAAAAATTATACGGATTATTTTGTCCCCTGAGGTTAGGATATTGTCACGAATGTCCCCCTCCAGACTTGGTATTCAGGCAATATCGTCAATGATGGAGGGGCCACTATTAAATTATAGGTTTGATTCCCAGAGGGAAGTAGAGAAAACCTAATATTTAGTAGGGCCCCGTAATCATTGACGATGAAATGACCCTCCCACCCATCCCAGTTCCCATTCGTTGATTTCTAGAGTTGTTTCTTGATATATCAGTGAAGGACGAGGATGGCCGCTAGGGGGCCTGGAGTAGGGGATGCAAAACGCAAGAAATCCACATATGGTAAGTCATATGATAACAAATATTAAGTTAATTTTTCTATTTCTTTTTTACAGAGTTTTTTCTGTAGGGTAACCCGATCATAATGACGATTCCATAAGGGAATTAAGCGTGCACTTATGATGAGTACTCCATGATACTTCTGCGGCGGTAGATTCAAAATGCCGACGCGGGATGTTGAATGGAGACTATTATACTAATAGGCAATATCGTCAATGATTACGGGGCCCTACTAAATATTATTTTTTCTCTACTTCCCTCCGGGAATCAAACCTATAATTTGGTTGTATTCTCAGTAGCATTGGTCATTGGTCCTTATAAAGAAAATCTTCTCGACATCAGAGTAAATTTGAGACTTTGGGTTGTAAGTCGAGTGCATTAACCATAACACCACAAGTCTCTGATATTGCGATAGATGCATTCTTTTTTCTATATTTTTAGTGTATCATATGTTTCCATCCCGGTTACTATTATATTCAGCCAAATTCAATTCGCTTGATAAATTGCTTATCTTAAAGTGCTATTTAGATGAACCATATTTAAATATGAAAGTTCTGGTAACGTTATGAGGCATAAGGGGAGGTGTGGCAGAGTGGTCTTGCCACTGGACTGGTAATCCAATGGACCCGGGTTCGAATCCCAATATGTCAATGGGAAGATATTATTGGGATGGAAATTGTGCTGTACCTAGTAATCAGTGCATTACCACAGCACACCGAAATGCCAAAACAAATAATACCCTCCTTGTTCCCTGATTAAATAGCGCTGTATGAATATTCCCATATTCAAAATATGCTACAGGGGGGCAATGCCTAGTGAGTTAATTGCTCAATAGGTGGCGTTCTGAGAGTGAGGGTCCGAGTCTGGGGAGTGAGACTGTGAAGCGCAGAGGCGAAGCAGCTTCAGAGATGGAGTTGGGTTCGAGCCGTGAATAGGTGCTTCGAATGTCTCACTCCCTAGGCTGGAACAAGACCTCACGGGCCTCACCGTGTTCAGCGGCAGAGTGTAAAGGCTATCAGCCTATGCCCGAGAGGGAGTAGTTGGAATATAGAAAAAAATGAAAAATAAAAAAAGTATAGTATGTTAGTAACTCTGATAGTGAACAGGTTCCTAAAGTTATTTGTCATGGTGATCAGAACTTACAGCAATATTATATCAGTGTTAGAAGACTGCTGCTCCAAGATCTGGATGTATTGCATAATTGATCAGCTAATTACCAGATTAACATATATTACTGTAATACGGTATAACGAATAACGATAATTGACACATGAAATCATGATCTGAGAGCTCTTATTAGGGATCTGAAGTACAAATTGAACAATCAAAGAGGATTTGTGTATTAAGAACACAGTATTTGATTGTTGAGCTAATATCTACGAGTAGATTATGTCTTGTGTAAACAAGTGATATTAAAGAGAAACTTCACTAGATATAATGGATTAATGAAAATTAATTATTGAGAAAGATGCAGGTAAGATATATTGAAAATAGTTAATGATGAGCATTTATTGATAACAGGTACAAATACGTAAGAAAAGTTATACTAATTTATGCTTAGACAACTTGAGTATAAATTAAAATAATAACTTAATCGATTAACTTAACTGATTAACTTCAAAAATTAACTTAAACTTAACTAGTTGATTTTCCAAATTTGTGTTAACTTAACTGAACTTAGTTGACAAAATACCAATATTAACTTAAATAGTTAATTTCATAAGTTAATCGACCTAACTATGACATACAGTATATTGTTCTTAACAGAACACATCATATATTTATGGCATGTAGTTTTTTAGTATGATATTCTTAATATTCCGTGGTAAATAGTGTTGAATATACTACACTTTTAAATATATATTCTTAATATTCCGTGGTAAATAGTGTTGAATATACTACACTTTTAAATATATATTCTTAATATTCCGTGGTAAATAGTGTTGAATATACTACACTTTTAAATTTCAATGTGCTAAACTTTCTTCAAACAAACATGCATCACGTGGACAACACAATTAACTTACAATACAATATGAAAACAAAGATTTGCGCTTTTATTCCTCTTTGATTTTGAATGCTTAATGAATTGTTCATATAAATTCTTTCTAAACTATCATGATGATTGTAAGTTCTATTTCCAGCCAGAAAGTAATCAAAGGGTGTGGAGGGCATGGTGATAATTCTTGAATTATGTTATCCTATAGTAAATATATATATACAGTATATAAGTATATATATATATATATATATATAATTTGGAGTAAGGGGTCGGGCGCAAGTTGGACTAGATAATAGTCCATCAGGCGCCTGGCCCGGGGAGACGATTAATATGAAGGGTGTGCCTGGAAGTGTGGTGGGAGGGCTTGTGGCTTTGGCTCCGCTGCATGTCTGCCTGCCGAGATCGGAACCTCTCCGGGTGGTCAGGGGCCGGGGGAGTGCTGGAGCGACCTTGGTAACCCTGGTCTCTGGGTCTTCTCCTGGGTGACCTGGATGTGCGTGAGTTTGTGTTTTTTATCTGTGTTTATTTTTTGTTTTATGTTGTTTCTGTGTTTTCCCTGTTCTTGCTCTGTCTTGAGTCGGCTACCCCCAAAATGGGGATTGGGCCTGAGCATATAGATAGATAGATAGAAGTAAAACATCCGTGGGTGATCTGGGCCACCGCAATTTCGACAACAGCAGGAAAAATAGGGACAGTACTCCAAACAAGGCAATCTTTATTTTACAAATTTTCGGCTATCAACAAGCACCCATCTTCAGGTATACATCATGATCCTAAAAAACAGAGCAGACAACTATACAAAAGAACATAAAAACGTGGATCTTAACAATGCAGTTAGAAAATGTTTAAAATAACTCGCTTGATAAAAATTAAGCAGAACCGGTACCAGTACGTAAAATAAATACTTGAAAATATCTAATGTCTAAAATAATCGTTTGACATAAGAAATAGTAGAAGAATTCACCAAGAAAGAACTATCTCAACAAATACGCCTAATAAAGAGTACAGGCAAACATATATATGTTTACACACTGAATATGAATTTATCTGACAAATATTAATCTGTTATTTTTGAAAAGTTAATAGAAAACCAAAAGCGACACCTAAAGTCACATAAACATGAACCCTAAAATATAACTAAAATTAAGCCTAGAAATGTTTAAACACATACCCTATTCACTGGAACGTCCTTTACCCACGGAGATATCATATATATATATATATATATATATATATATATATAACCTATAGGCCTAGTGTATACTGTATATAATACGTGAGTGTATGCGACAACTTTTCCCTAGGGTAGAGGACAACTTTTATCCCTATCTTTACTGCATAGATTAGAGAGAGAGAGGTACCCGTGATCGCTGTACAGGACAGTAGATGTGGCAACGTGTGCTAGTGAGATGCCTTGGTATCGAATTGGCTTGGTATTGAGCTGGTAAGGTGATAAAACCGACTGATGTAGAAAAGGTCTAGTGGTGATATGGCATCGTGTTGGGGTGACTCGTCTTGTTTAGGCAGCTTTGCCTTTTGTCTCCTTCATGCACATAGGAAAGCAAACAGGAAGTCCCAATATCTCAGGCCAAGTCAGTAGCCTTGATAACAATCTCAATAATGGATTAATATAATTGTACCAAACTAATGTAAAGCGTAAATCTAAAGTAAAACTGACCAACCAACTCAGTGCAGAGTAATCAAGAGTGTCGTGAAAGAAGAAAGAAGAGCGAGCTAGGCACATAGAGTTATTTGGGCCTGGACCTACCGAGAGCGTGTGAACTCTCCAAGCCCTGTGATCAACCGTGGGACAACTAACCAAGTGAAAACTTGCTCGCCAGACTCTCTACCTGTGCTTCTATTCTACCTAAAACCTTTAAGTGTTCTTTTGTTTTGTAATGGTAACTATGATTGCAATTAGGGTTAACTTGTTATGTTGAGGTTCATAACTAACATAATTACTGAAGATTGTCCATTCTTCCCTATTTCTTATTTATCCGTCGCTCTGTTAAGGGAGAACAATTACACACCTAACGTGGGATTAATATATATATATATATATATATACTTCTTCGAGTACAGTCTCCTGTATTCTTTACATGGAAATATTAGTATGTACGTCCGGGAATAAATACATGCACATACACGTCAGAACCAGTGAATGCTTATTCAGACCTAGTTTTGATGCTATTTTCATCATCTGGGTACATAAATTATAGATAGTTTATTCACAGAGTATTTCTCAATCAGTCACTTATTTATGACTACTATTATTGTCATGCTATATGAAGTATAACTAATTTGTGTATTATTTGAGTTGTTCTAACTCTATGTTTATTCAAGTTGCATTAACTTATTGTTCGTTCTGAAATTCAGTCACGCATACATGACTATTATGTAAATTAACCTATTCATGAATTTATATTCATAGTTATTACTCTTTGAGTTATTAGAGATTTAACTCCTGTTCAAGTTAATATAACTTATTGTTCATTTACAAGTCAAGTAGTGTCTTATTTTACATACCTTCAGTACCGCGTGTATGCTAGCGCAGTAACTATTATTTACCCTGAGTGAAGCCATATCTAGAGCTTTTCATTATTTTCTTTCAGGACACTACTATTGTGATTGAGACTTAACATCTCTGTGTATTTATTTACATGTTCAGTCAGTAACATTATTATTACCTATATGTTAAGTTAGGCACATTATTATTACCTATATGTTAAGTTAGGCACATTATTATTACCTATGTTCAATTAGGCACATTATTATTACCTATATGTTAAGTTATTCACATTATTATTACCTATATGTTAAGTTATTCACATTATTATTACCTATATGTTAAGTTATTCACATTATTATTACCTATATGTTCAGTCAGTAACATTATTATTACTTATATGTTCAATTAGTAACATTATTATTACCTATATGTTCAGTCAGTAACATTATTATTACCTATATCTTCAATTAGTAACATTATTATTACCTATATGTTCAGTCAGTAACATTATTACTTATATGTTCAATTAGTAACATTATTATTACCTATATGTTCAGTCAGTAACATTATTATTACTTATATGTTCAATTAGTAACATTATTATTACCTATATGTTCAGTCAGTAACATTATTATTACTTATATGTTCAATTAGTAACACTATTATTACCTATATGTTCAGTCAGTAACATTATTATTACTTATATGTTCAATTAGTAACACTATTATTACTTATATGTTCAGTCAGTAACATTATTATTACTTATATGTTCAATTAGTAACATTATTATTACTTATATGCTTAATCAGTAACCTTAATATTACTTGTATGTAACTGATATATTATTTTCCAACATCATATTGAGAATGTAACCTAGCTATTAACCCAGGAGCTGCTGGAAGATTCTTAAAAGGTTCTACTGGGCGGCTGCGGGAAGACTAATAAAATCCAAGGCCTAAAAAAAATACTTTTAAAACACCCCAGTGGCACTCAAAACAAAGCAATTTGTGTTTAGGTGAGATAATTTTCCTCCATTACTTGCTACCACTCCTACACATGTGTCCCCCCCCCCCTTTTTCCCCCCTCCTCAATTATGAGATATTTTCTTTATCATTCCCGATATTTATCGAGTATTTTCGTGGAAGGAAGGGTGGGAGAGAGAGGGGTGGTGGAGGAGTGTATCTCCGACCCTCTAAGCCAGTCTGAGTCCACCCCTTGTCTCTCAGTACGATCAGAGACAAGAGAAAGGGAGGGTGTTTGTTTCTCACGGCTCAAGGTCAGATTACGACTGCGGGACTAAAATATACGATTTTCACCAGCCAATTGCTGTTACCACTTGTTTTATTGCTTTCCCATGTTCATACGTTCATATTAAAAGTAAAATGGGCGCATATGGATAAGTATTAATTATATATATGGTAAATTAACAATTTTAGTGAGGAATGAATCAGAATACCTTCGCATGGCGGGCACTTTCAAATACCATAGCTGTGCAGTCGGTTGAGGAATAAACTTGTGAAGTTGTGAACTATTACTGTGTATTTTGTGTCCATTGATTATTATTTGAGTGAAGTTATCAAGCTAAGTCTAGTCGTTTCCCAGTGGAGAGGAACCCAAGCTGTTGATTAGCGCTATTTCCTAAGGAGGAAACCGCAATCAGATTATATCACGTTTTATTATAACGTGGCATAACACTGGTGGCAGTGGTGTCTCAACTCAGAGTAACAGCCTTTTGTTTTATTAATCACTCGATATAACCAATAACACAAACATCATGGCGGGAAAATCGCTCAAAATTATTTCTTTTAAGCCAGAAGATCACGACATTGTCACTTATCTTGAAGTGGTCAAGCCAGTGCTTGACATTGTATTTAACCTCTAAAGCGCGAGCTGCATATAGTGGACACCATGTAAGTGGGCGACGATATTAGGCCCCATTCCCATCTAAAATCGTCATTTTACGATAAATATCGTTATTACTTATTCATATGTGCCTATTTTACGTTTAATATGAAGATAGTAACATGTAACAACAATAAAACAAGTGGGAATAGTGTTTACAGTAGATGGTCAAAATAGCGAATTATTGCAGACCGGTCATTCATGAAATCTGAGGCAGGCGGCACGTACACCCTCTCCTCTGGAGGCCTGAAGCCTGACTGACTCACTCTCTCACACTCTCCCTTAAGCAACACACTCGTTAGTCACATGACCACAACCTAGAACTGGCTTGGAGATGTTTGCACGAAAATAAACCAATAAATAAGGGAATAAGAGGGAAAATAGGTGATACTTGAAGGGGGGGGGAAAGGGGGGAAGGAGGGGATTTTGACACATGTGGAGGAGTGATAGAAGGTATGGAGGGGAATTATCGCACTTAAACACCATTTCTGTTGTGTTAAGTGCTACTGGGCCCTTTTAAAACAAAATGTTTAGGCCTTACCTCTCAAGAGGTTCCTCACCCTTGCCCACCAAAACCTCTTAAGAGTGTTCTCGCCGTTCATTGGTTAAAGAAGATAATACCTCTAAAATCCACACAGATGTTATGAAGTTGGGCCAGCATATGTCCCTCGTTTCAGGTTATGTGCATGACACCCCCGAATTAACCTGGGCTCAATTTGAAAGATACACCAAGGGAGCCATTAACCCGGGAACGGCGAAAACACTCTTAAGAGGTTTTGGTGGGCAAAGGCGACGATCCTTTTTTTTTTTTTTTTTTCTATGTGATTGAGGGAGGCAAAAGGCAGAACTGCCTATAGCGAGTGCCTGCCCCATAGTTGAAAGAGTGACAGGGCCAAAATCAAGGGACGTTCGAGCCAAAATGCCTGGACACACGGAGATTGAAGCAATTTAAGTCATAGGAAGAGGGAAAGACTGATTCTGGAAGAGATTTCCAGAGCTCAGCTGTTGAGTAGAAGAAAGTTTGAGAGTAACGTTTCACTCTTGGGTTGGAGAGTTGCACAGAGTAGGGGTAGGATTGAGTTGCAAGACGGGTACCACGTGCCCTATGTAAAGGAGGTGGTATACACTGGGAAAGCTCTGAGGAACACTGATCATTATAGTAGCGATAGAATAGCGAGAGAGATGCAACATTGCGGCGGAGAGAGAGAGATTGCAGAGAGTTGGTGAGTGGACGGGAGATAATGATACGAAAGGCCTTCCTTTCAACTTTTTCTAGGAGAGCGGTGTGAGAGGAACCTCCCCGCACATGTGAACAATACTCAATACAAGGATGCACTATGCCCCTTCTGACATACGGAGCCCTGTATGTTAATTTAAGAGTTAGAATTAGAGTTGAAGGAGTCGCACTACCCAAACGGTGAAGCAGACTAGCGAGCGAACCATGCGAGTGGGGAAACTGGCTCGCCCGCATACCTGCAAACTACCCTTCACACCTGCGTGCGTCATAGGGGACCCTTGCAAACTACCTCGATGACCGATGCTATGACGTATGATCGACGCCAGGAGCTGTGAGTGGACCAGGCACCTGCTATGCAACTCGAGGAGCTATGATTGGAGCGCGCACCATCACTCGCCTCCTGATTCGTTCCTACACCATCATTGTTTGGTATATAAGACCCGAGTTGTGGGCATTCAAATCAGTCTCATTTGGAGTTGGGGAAGGTGAACTTGCAGCTGGAGGAAGACGGGGTGAAGTATTATAATGGGATTGTGACTGTCAGTCAGATTATATAAATGTGTGTTAAGTGTATTCGGTGTAAACACTTACGTTATGTTGGTTAGTGAGATATGTGATTGGGAATTAACGTGAACGCTACTATTATGTGTTTAACTATTTGATTGCGAATTAACGTTAACGCTACTAATTATGTGCTTAACTATTTGATTGGGATTTAACGTTAACGCTATTATGTACTTAACTATTTTAGTTGACTAACTTGTGGACTAAAGCAACTCTTTAAGTAATTGGGTTATGATGAAAGTAATACTATTGTTTTATATTAATACTTACGAGTTCTTTCATTTTCTTTGAATTAAGCTTACATTGCTTAGTACGGTGATGCTATTGTCTCGTATTAGTAATATCGCCTTAGACTAACATGGCTGTGATAATATTACTTCTAGTGATTTCCTAAGCTGAAGAAAATTCTTTTAGCTTCAAAATATTATTTTTGCTTTTCATATTATTTGAGTGAGACCTGAATCGAATCTATGAAGCGATCCTGTAACTTTATTTACTCATAATCAAACCTCAATGTTACGTGGTTAAGAAATACATTTAACTAATTGTTAAATATATATCTAACTTTTTATGTGACTTTGATATTACTCCTGATGATAATAATAATATAATCCTATTAACGTAAGACAAGAACCAAGAATAATTACATTAAATATAAATAAAAGGACATATAAGAAAACTATCTATTCATTTCAAAAAGGGTAAGAGACAGAAATATTCTTACTTTAATATTTATCTTTCAAGACTTTTTATAGAATTAATAGTCCTTCTTTAGATATAACTTCTTTGGTTCATAACCATAGCCTACTAAGCTTCGGTTAAATAATAATTCTTTATAAATACTACATGACTTTAATTAGTTTCAGTATTTTTCATAATTAAAGAGTATCAGTCAATAAAGGATACTATGTCCTAAGATCCAAAAGGAAAGGAAGCAACAACAGGAAATTATTTTATTAGATTTTACTTTTGTTTTGCCTTCAGCTGACTGATACCTTAATATATATCTCTGTGCTATCTAGATTCATCAAGTTAACCACTTGAGGATCAAGATACGTAACAGAAGACTGGCGACCTTGCCAGGATTCGTTTCATACAGTTTCACTCAGTTTCATTAACGTTTCACTACTTAAAAATCAAATATTAATCATGCCTCAACTAATTAATGACGAAGATGCTAGAGTTTTCATAGAATCGGAACCCACATCCCCTGATATTGACTGTCTGTCAAAATCTGAACTGAAAGTGCTTGCCTCACATCTCCAGTTAACTGTCTCAAACATGTCTAAAGTAGAGGTGGCTCAGAACATAAAAACCCACCTGTTCCCTGTAGAAGGCAAGGAGGGTGACGGAGCAGTTGGTGGGATCCCTAGTAAACCTAGCCAACTTGATATACAATTGCCACCTGGTTTTACCATTGATCAATTATTCGAACTAGAACAAGCCAGAATAAATGCTGAAGCAAATGCCGAACAAGCCAGACTAACAATAGAACTAGCCAGAATAAAAGCAAATACCGAACAAGCCAACGCAAGTATAGAACTAGCCAGAATAAATGCCAGTGCAACGACCGAACAATGTGAATATCAATATCGTACGGCTCAACTAAATGTCAATACAAATGCTCCCGTAATTGCTCCCCCTCTGGGATTAACTATGACTAGTGTCATTCCACCTTTCACTGAGGATAATGTGCAGGATTTCTTTGTTTTGTTTGAGGAAGTTGCTGGAGGTATGAAGTGGACAAGAGATCAATGGCCTTTTATGTTACAAACTGTTTTGACAGGGCAGGCTCGAGCCACGTATTTGTCAGAAGTAGCAGAAGTTAGGCAGGATTATGACAATCTCAAAGAAGCTATCCTAAAAACCTATCAATTGCAGCCTGAGGCTTACAGGCAATCTTTCCGTAAAAACCAGAAGAAAGTAGAAGAAACCCATAAGGTATTTGCCAGAACCATGACTAAAACTTTCAATCATTGGGTCAAGAGTAAGAAAGTCACAAGCTACAACGATCTGAAGGAGTTGGTCCTGTTAGAAAATTTCCTATGGAAAATTGATTCTTCTGTATCCTATCATTTAAAGGGGAAGAAGGTAGATTGTCTTGCCGACGCTGCTGACATGGCTGACACATACGTGCTCAACAACAAATTTCGTGGAAAGAAGCCCTACGATAATTCTAGTTCTAATTTTAAGTATCCCAATCACAAATCTGACAGACCCAGTCACAAGCCTATAACGTCTTCCCCAGCTAGCCAAAATAGAATTGTTCCCCCAACTAAAAATGCGACTCAGGGCAATGGTAACAGAGGTGGGCCCCAAACTAATAGTAATGCTCAAAGAGGGAACGTTCCCGTATCCCCTAAAGTATGTACTTTTTGTGGCATGAGAGGCCACCTAGCTTATCAGTGCTGGGCCAAGGAGAAAACCGAGAGATCGGGGCAGACAGTTGCCGCCGTATCTCAAATTCCATATGTGCCTGTAATGCAGGACTCCCGACAGAAGGAGTACCTAGCACCAAATGTTCCTTTAATGCAGGACTCCCGACAGAAGGAGTACCTAGCACCAAAAGTTCCTTTAATGCAGGACTCCCGACAGAAGGAGTACCTAGCAGCTAACGTAAACCATCTAGACAGGGGTGTAGTAGCATGTGTGGTGCAACCCACTAGGGTTAAGCCAATAATAATTTCACCATCAGTGCAGGACAGTTACCGTCCCTTTATTTCATCTGGCAACGTGAGATTAAATGGTTGTATGCATGAGGTAAAAATTCTGAGAGACACAGGTTCTACTAGCACCCTCATGGTGAATCCTTACACTGAGTGCCCACCTGGCGAACCAGTTGTAATGAGAGGTGCTGGAGGCCAGTTTTATGCATACTTGGTAAAAGGCGAAATTGAATGTGAGTTACTACAGGGTGAGGCCACCATAGCTTTGTGTAGGTCCCAAGATATCCCTGTGCCTGGGGTAACACTCCTTTTGGGGAATGATGTAGCAGGTGAGAAGGTCCGACCCGACCCCATTTTGTCACTTTCCCCTGTTAACGAGCCACTAACCGGTGAGCTCGACAAGGAGTTGCCAACTGTTTTCCCTGTGTGTGCTGTCACACGTTCAATGTCTCAAGTAGCAGTTCCCTCAGACAGAAATGTACCGAATGTAAGAGTTGATGAAAGGGATGATGAGAGTGTGAATGACGCTCCAACTGTGCCTGATGATGTGACTGAGGTGGATTTATCCGACACCTTTATGGCTCATCTTGACCCTAACGATGACCATGAAACCCCTCCAAATTGTCCTAGTGGCCTGGTAGAGCTACAGAGAGATGATTGTGAATGCAAGGAGTTAGCTGCCAGGTCCGTGAGTGAAGAGGAATGTGAGAAGGAGGGTGGTGAATGTTTCTACCTCAAAGGAGGAGTATTGTGGCGAAGATGGAGACCGCCACACAAACCAATCGATGACGGGGCTTGGGACGTCCATCAAGTAGTAGTCCCCAAACCTTGTCGTAGAGATATCATGGAAATGGCACATTGTATACCATTGGCAGGACACCTAGGTGTGAGAAAAACTCTAGACAGAATCAGAGCCCACTTTTACTGGCCAGGAATGCGTGCAGATGTAGTGGAGTTTTGTAGAGTGTGTCACACTTGCCAGATGACCGGAAAACCCAATCAGAAGGTGCCTGTACATCCTCTGGTGCCCTTGCCCGTTTTCGAGAATCCTTTTACTCGGGTGGTAGTAGACATTGTAGGCCCATTGCCTAAGACTTCCCAAGGTAACATTTATTTATTAACTATCATGGACATGGCAACTCGCTACCCAGAGGCTATACCCTAAAGGACTACCTCTGCTCCAACTGTTATCAAGGAACTGTTCAAATTCTTCACCAGAATGGGTTTCCCCCATGAGGTGCAAAGTGATCAAGGAACTAATTTTACCTCTAACATTTTCCAGCAGTCCCTGAAGGAGTTGGGTATCGAGCATGTTAAGTCTAGCACCTACCACCCAGAGAGTCAAGGGGTTCTCGAACGATATCATCAGACATTAAAGGGAATGTTACGTAAGTATTGTACAGAGACCGGAGTTGAGTGGGATAAGGGGGTACCTTTTCTTTTATTTGCTACTCGTGAGGTTCCAACTGAATCCCTGGGTTTTTCCCCTAATGAGCTAGTTTTCGGTCACCAGGTAAGAGGTCCTTTGCAACTATTGCAAGATAGCCTAGTTGGCCAGGAGGGGAACCAAAACCTCCTCAAGTATGTTTCAGACTTCAAAACCCGGCTGAGATCCTCATGTGAGTTTGCCGCTCAAAACTTGACAGTGGCTAAAAGCTCCATGAAGAAATGGTATGACAGAAAAGCCTGTGAGAGGGAGTTTAAGCCCGGTGATGAGGTTTTGGTCCTGCTCCCCCTTTTTGGCCAACCTTTATCTGCCAAGTTCAGGGGCCCATATAAGATCATTCGGAGGGTGAGCATTACCGATTATCTAGTAACTACCCCAGACAGGAGAAAGCCCACGCAAGTATTCCATATAAATGTTGAAACCCTACCATAGGTCCCCTGATTCCTCTCCTCCAGATTCTCCCACTGTGGCAGTGAATGTCAGGACCTGTGAACAGCCTGGTGCGGACGAAGTCTTCAGTTCTCTTACTGACCCGCAACAGACTGTTCCAGAGCCTGAAGGTATCCATGCAGACTTTGACTTGTCATGTAGCCTATCCAACTTTCAGTATAATTCAGTGGCTTTGAGGGAATTACCATCTAAACTATGTCATCTTCCCTCTGATCAAGCGAACCAACTAATCTCTGTTTTATCTCAGTCTCCCAGTGTGTTCCGTGATACTCCAGGGCTCACTTCTTTGGCCGTGCACGACATCGACGTAGGGGATGCAACTCCCATTAAACTATCCCCCTACCGTGTCTCACCACAACGCAGGAGTATACTGCAGGTCGAGCTTGACTTAATTTTTTCAAACCAGCTGATCACAAGGGCCTTCAGCCAGTGGAGTAGTCCGGTAATACTTGTGCCGAAGCCAGACGGGAGCCATAGGTTTTGTATGGACTATAGGCAAGTTAATGCTGTCACAAAGAACGATACCTACCCACTGCCACGGATCAAAGATTGCATTTACCAGTTTGGCCTCATACAGCAGTAAGTTTAATTTAATGAGAGGATTTTGGCAATTAGCTCTCCCTTGTAGCGAGGTAAATATCATGCTTTTGTAGAGCGCTTTCAAGCCTTCAGCTGTGAGATAATGCCTTGCAGTTCGAGTAACGCTCCAGCTACGTTCCGGCTATGTTCTGATGTGGTACCTGGAGACGTTGCCTACTTTGGGTGATATCCTTATTATATCCTCATTATAATCTTGCTGTTGCCAATCTGGTGGTGAATCTATTTATGTATTATGTTTAATATTATGTACTATACTCCTTAAACTCTTTTCTAGGGGGGAGGTCTGACATACGGAGCCCTGTATGTTAATTTAAGAGTTAGAATTAGAGTTGAAGGAGTCGCACTACCCAAACGGTGAAGCAGACTAGCGAGCGAACCATGCGAGTGGGGAAACTGGCTCGCCCGCATACCTGCAAACTACCCTTCACACCTGCGTGCGTCATAGGGGACCCTTGCAAACTACCTCGATGACCGATGCTATGACGTATGATCGACGCCAGGAGCTGTGAGTGGACCAGGCACCTGCTATGCAACTCGAGGAGCTATGATTGGAGCGCGCACCATCACTCACCTCCTGATTCGTTCCTACACCATCATTGTTTGGTATATAAGACCCGAGTTGTGGGCATTCAAATCAGTCTCATTTGGAGTTGGGGAAGGTGAACTTGCAGCTGGAGGAAGACGGGGTGAAGTATTATAATGGGATTGTGACTGTCAGTCAGATTATATAAATGTGTGTTAAGTGTATTCGGTGTAAACACTTACGTTATGTTGGTTAGTGAGATATGTGATTGGGAATTAACGTGAACGCTACTATTATGTGTTTAACTATTTGATTGCGAATTAACGTTAACGCTACTAATTATGTGCTTAACTATTTGATTGGGATTTAACGTTAACGCTATTATTATGTACTTAACTATTTTAGTTGACTAACTTGTGGACTAAAGCAACTCTTTAAGTAATTGGGTTATGATGAAAGTAATACTATTGTTTTATATTAATACTTACGAGTTCTTTCATTTTCTTTGAATTAAGCTTACATTGCTTAGTACGGTGATGCTATTGTCTCGTATTAGTAATATCGCCTTAGACTAACATGGCTGTGATAATATTACTTCTAGTGATTTCCTAAGCTGAAGAAAATTCTTATAGCTTCAAAATATTATTTTTGCTTTTCATATTATTTGAGTGAGACCTGAATCGAATCTATGAAGCGATCCTGTAACTTTATTTACTCATAATCAAACCTCAATGTTACGTGGTTAAGAAATACATTTAACTAATTATTAAATATATATCTAACTTTTTATGTGACTTTGATATTACTCCTGATGATAATAATATAATCCTATTAACGTAAGACAAGAACCAAGAATAATTACATTAAATATAAATAAAAGGACATATAAGAAAACTATCTATTCATTTCAAAAAGGGTAAGAGACAGAAATATTCTTACTTTAATATTTATCTTTCAAGACTTTTTATAGAATTAATAGTCCTTCTTTAGATATAACTTCTTCGGTTCATAACCATAGCCTACTAAGCTTCGGTTAAATAATAATTCTTTATAAATACTACATGACTTTAATTAGTTTCAGTATTTTTCATAATTAAAGAGTATCAGTCAATAAAGGATACTATGTCCTAAGATCCAAAAGGAAAGGAAGCAACAACAGGAAATTATTTTATTAGATTTTACTTTTGTTTTGCCTTCAGCTGACTGATACCTTAATATATATCTCTGTGCTATCTAGATTCATCAAGTTAACCACTTGAGGATCAAGATACGTAACACCCTGTACAGAGCAAGAAGCTGTGCAGGGGAAAAGAACCCCCTAAGGCGGTTAAGCACACCCAGCTTCTGGGAGGCTGCCTTAGCAAGACTGGTAATATGGTCCTTCCAACTGAGAGCAGAAGAAAAAGAGACACCAAGAATATTGAGAGAAGATGAAGGATTGATTTTTGTATTGTTGAAGAATAAGGGATAGTCCGCTGGGAGTTCCTTACGGGTAGATAGATGGAGAAATTGGGTTTTGGAAGCATTAAAGGTAACAAGGTTTTCTCTGCCCCAATTGGAGATAGTATTTAGATCAGAATTTAAGAGTTCTATGGCTTCATTACGTTTGTAGTTGAGGGATTGCTGGCTGGGGCATTCTGAAAAACTAATGGAGTAGTGTAAGGTTGAGTCGTCTGTGTATGAATGGATGGGAATTGAGGTACAGTTGAGGAGATCATTTATAAAAATTAGAAAGAGAGTAGGAGATAGGACAGAGCCCTGAGGAACACCGGAGTTTATAGGGTGAGGAAGTGAACAATGGCCGTCCACAACCGCGGCTATGGAACGGCCGGAAAGGAAATTAGAGACAAAGGCACAGATGGAGGGATAGAAACCGAAGGAGGGTAGTTTAGAAATTAAAGATTTGTGCCAGACTCTATCGAAGGCTTTCGATATGTCTAGTACAATAGAAAAAGTCTCACTGAATTCCCAAAAGGAGGATGACCAAGAGTTAGTAAGATATGAAAGAAGATCACCAGTAGAGCGACTCTTAAGGAAGCCATACTGGCGATCTGAGAGCAGATTATGAGAAGAGAAATGCTTAAGAAATTTGAAAGCAAGAATAGTTTCAAAAACTTTAGAAAGACAAGAGATGAGACCAATTGGACGATAGTTGGAGGGTTGAGAGCGGTCACCCTTCTTTGGGACAGGTTGAATGTGAGCAAATTTTCAGCATGAAGGGAAGATGTTAGAGGATAGACAGAGACGAAAGAGTTTGCCTATGCAGGGAGTCAGCACGGAAGCACAGTTTTTGAGAACAACAGGAGGAACACCGTCCGGACCGTACGCCTTATTAGTATTAAGCCCAGAGAGGGTAGAAAGTACATCTTTAGAAGAGCTTAGGATATTAGGCATAAGTAAGAGAGAGGAGGGTGGAGAGGGAGGAATAGCACCGGAATCATCCAAGGTGGAGTTTCTAGCAAAAGTTTGAGCGAAGAGTTTAGCTTTGTCAGAGGAAGAAGTGATGGTTGTGCCATCAGAGTGGAAAAGGGAAGGGAAAGACGAGGAAGAGAAATTGTTGGAGAGGTTTTTGGCTAGATGCCAGAAAGCTTGGGAAGAGCTAGAGTTGGATAGTTCAGTGCATTTATTATTGATGAAAGAGTGTTTGGCAAGTCGAAGAACAGATTTGGCTTGATTCCGGGCAGAAACATAGGAAGAATGAGAGTCTTGAGTTTTAAGGCGTCGGTACCGTTTGAATGCTTCCTCCTTATTGTGGACAGCAGTAGAACAGGCGTGAGTAAAGCAAGATTTTTTAGCATTAGTCTGAGAGAAAGAGAATGGAATGTATGCTTCCATGCCCGATAGGATTACCTCGGTAATGCGTTCAGCACTCTCCGAGGGTCCCCGGCCACGGAACCAGAAATCATTCCATGGGAAATCAAAGAAGTACTGCCGGAGAGCCTCCCAGTCGGCAGCGCTGAAGTGCCACAAGCGCCGCCAGCTAGGAGGATCGGGTGGCCGTACTGGAGAGATAGGACAAGTGACAGAGATAAGTTTATGGTCGGAGGAGCCCAAAGGAGAGAAAAGATCAACAGTATAAGAAGAAGGGTTAGAAGTTAGAAACAAGTCAAGAATGTTGGGCCGATCTCCGATGCGATCCAGGATACGGGTGGGTTGCTGAACTAACTGCTCTAGGTCATTTAGGATAGAAAAGACGTAGGCTTGTTCACCAGCTGAGTCAGTAGTGTGAGAGGAGAGCCATTGGCGGTGGTGAACGTTGAAATCTCCTAAGATAGAGATTTCTGAGAAAGGAGAAATGGATAGAATGTGTTCCACTGTAGAGTTTAAATAGTCAAAGAATTTGAGAAAGTTGGTAGAGTTAGGGGATAAGAGATAAGGCCTTAAAAAAGCCTTTTAAAAGGCCCAAGTAGCATTTAAAACAACAGAATAGGTGATTAAGTGAGATAATTCCCCTCCATACCTTCTATCACACCTCCACATGTGTCAAAACCCCCTCCTTCTTCCCCCCCCTCCCCCCTTCAAGTATCACCTATTTTTCCTCTTATTCCCTTGTTTATCGGTTTATTTACTGCGCCAACATCTCCAATCCGGTTCTAAGGAGTGGACATGCGCCTACCGAGTGCGTGTTGTGAGAGAGAGTATGAGAGAGAAACTCAGTCTGCCTCTAGGCTTGGGAGAGGGAGAGTGTACGTCGCGTCTGCCTCACATTTCATGAATGAACGGTCGGCAATAATTCGCGATTTTCACCCTCCAAACACTATTCCCACTTGTTTTATTGCTGTTACATGTTAATATCTTCATATTAAACGTAAAATAGGCGCATATGAATAAGTAATAACGATATTTATCGTGAAATAACGATTTAAGGCGGAAATGAAGCCTTATATGGCCGCCCAGTAGTAGGGTGTTCACTACATACAGCTCGCCTTTTAAAGTATAACCCCTCTCTCGGTAAAGTAATTTTGAATCAGCAATTCCATAGTGTGAAGTTTTCAGGAAATTTAGATAATACCATCAGCCAACTGAACCAGCTGGTGGTAACAGCATTTCCAGATGAGACTGCTGTCGCAAGGAAAGAGAGTGTGTTCAATGCCTTGCTTCGTGTACTGCCTACATCAGACCGGGATCATTTCGCAATCACCGAGCCCAAGGGCTATGACGAGGATTTACCAATTATCCAATGTATCTTGGCATTGCAAACGAGCCATGAAAAGGACAAGATCGCCGCCATTAGCCGTGCCACCACCCAACCTCAACTTCCTTCAACGCCTTCTTCAGCAACAGCATATCCCAGTCCTCAGAGAAGAGGGCCAGGGTCCGACCCTCAGATTGGAAACCCTGCAGCCTAAAATCCCCTCTGCTTTCACTGAAGAAATCTTTTTCTGAGTTGGTGAATCGTAGTCCTAAGTTACCTCAATTCTGGGGACAGATCCCCTGGATTAAGCCACGACAAGTTGCCAACATCACTGAAGACGGAACAGCAGGAATAGACGACAACCCTGAAGAAGGACTACCAGAAGAGATCGTGGTCATAGAGGAATCTTCCAACAATCAAGATAATCCAGATTATTTATCCGCCCCCGCCCACCTGTCGCCAAACTGGTGAGGGCTCGTGATGGGACAATTTCAGATGCAGGAAAACCCCCCATTTATAATCACCTTACGATTCAAGGTGTTAAAGCTAGACTTTTGATTGACACAGGGACCTCCCGTTCATGTCTATTTTCTTCATATTTTGCCAAAAACAAGGCCACTTTTGGGCCTATTCAACCCTCCTCTATCGTCTTAATTGATGCAAACGATGGCATAATTCCTAATAGCGGGCAAACAGCTCTCCTTTACATAGCTACCAACATTCCTGATCACGGTCATCATCATCCCTTCATGATCTTTCCATCCGCTGAATCAAACTACGATGAGTCCCAAGGTTTTGCCCTGCTGACCTCCCTACGCACCACCATCGATTGTGTTAATCGAGTGATCAATTTTGCTTCTAAACCACCAAAAAAAAAAAAAAAAACAATCTCAGCGAACTAAACGTAACTAGCTCTGTTCGCAGCGAACCTAACGTAACGCATTCCGTTCGCACAATCAGAACCACTCGGGCTATTCTATCTAAATCCATTACGCTACCCCCTCACAGTGGATTTCCATCTTACCCACAATGTCAGGCGACTTAATAATTACACCTAACCTCCAAAGCCCCTTTGATAGAGATTGCCTTACCGTTCATGCTATTATGCCTGATAATTTAAACCAAATCAAAATTGCCAACATATCTGATCACCCCCTTACTTTGTCAAAAGGGTTTAGCCATAGGTGAACTAGAGAATAATGATGAAGAACTATCTCTACCCAAAGACAAAGCCTCCTCCCCCCCACCTAAATTCCCTGAGATCCCCCCACATCTAACCAGCCAAGAAAGACAAGACCTGCAAGAGTTGATGACTTCATTCCAAGACATCTTCTTCACATCCAGCCACGACGTAGGAAAAAACAAACTTCTTCACCATCCTATTCACACCGTAGGCCACCCTATTCGTCAACCAATTCGACGGAAAAAACCCATCCAACGCCAAGAAGAGGACGACCAAGTGCAAGAATGTTAGACACAGGAGTTATTCGGCTATCCACCAGTCCTTGGTCTTCCCCTGTAGTCCTAGTAAGAAAGAAAGACGGCTCTACAACATTCTGTGTTGATTACTACCAACTTAATGACGTCACCATCAAGGATGCCACACCTCTACCCCGCATCGATATCTCCCTAGACTCTTTACTAGGAGCTAGATAGTTCACTACCTTAGACCTCCAAGCAGGATATTGGCAAGCCACAAGTGCCCATAGTCCCCGACCATCAACAGAAAACGGCCTTCTCCACCAGTTAGGGTAGACTCTACGAATTTACCGTACTGCCGCTTGGACTGTGTAACGGACCATCAACCTTCTCACGGCTCATGGAATCCATGCTACAAGAGTTAACTTGGGAAACCTGATTAGCCTATCTCGATGACATCATTGTTTTCGGGAAAACTTGGGCTGAACACCTACAACGTTTATGCCAGGTATTTCAACGAATATGTGATGCCAACCTGAAACTCAAGCCCTCAAAATGCACCATGGCCCAAAAGGAAGTCCAAGTCCTCGGTCACATCGTCTCTGAAGAAGGCATTTCCCCAGACCTAGCCAAACTCAAAACCATAATTGCCATCACACCACCAAACAATGTTAAAGGAGTTCTAGCCTTTCTAGGGTTAGCTTCCTACTACCGACGATTCGTGAAAAATGTTGCCACCATCGCCAAGCCCCTCCACGATCTCACAAGAAAATAAGAACCCTTCCTTTGGACTACTCAATGTCTACAGGCCTTCAACACCCTCAAGGATCTACTAGTAGCTGCACCAGTTGTCTCATTCCCTGATTACACACAACCATTCCGCCTCTACACAGATGTATCATTGTTCGGAATTGGAGCAGTGTTAGTTCAGACCAGGGAAGGAAGAGAGCATATAATTGCCTGTGCCAGCAAAACCCTCAACCCAGCCGAAATAAATTATCCCGTCACAAAGAGAGAATGTTTAGGAATTATCTGGGCGCTATAACATTTCAAAGCTTACCTAGCCAGGGTCAAAGTCACCAGCATCACCGATCACCACGCCCTTCAATGGCTCAGGAAATCCGACACCAAAAACGCCTTAACAATCGAGCCATCCATCACCAGGACTCCACCGACCAGGACCAACAACACCTGCAACAACAATTCCAACACCAAGAAAAACCAGATTGGATCCCAAGACATATTTTCTCAAAACTACAACGGAAGGGAGACAACCTCTACACCACAGAAGGAAAAATAGTAATTAGCCCTACCAAAGCCCTATAGCTACTATGCAATCTCTCCACTCCCACAACGGCATTCACCTAGGCCAAAGAAAACTTGTCACCACCTTCCAGGAAATATATTGGACCCCATCAACCTACCTAGCCGCAAAGAAAATAACAGAAGCTTGCCGTGCCTGCGCGTTGGGGAAGGATAAAACCAGAACCCCAGGACCCACAGGAAAGCTTAATGCTTCCAAACCATGGCAACTCTTGGCAGTCGATGTAATGGGACCCATGGAAGGAGTCAAAGGATTTAAATACATAATCACCTTTCGTAGATACATATTCCAAATATGTAATAGCCTGCCCTGCGAAAGAACACTCTGCGTTTGCAGTAGCCGAGGCTATGCTACAACATGTTTTTCCTTAATTCGGGTTACCCCAAGCCATCCACTCCGACAACGCCCCCGAGTTCACAGGCCATGTCTGGACTCAGATATCTCGGATGTTCGGCTTTAAAATCAGTCATTCCTCCCCCTATTGGCCTCAAGGGAATTCCATCTGTGAAAGAAGTCCCCACACCATTGCTAATCAAGTGAGAATCAGGTTACAACAAATGAACACCACAGATTGGCCTAGCCAAGTTCGCATTGTGCAATGGGGCATCAACACCTGCCTTCGACAAGACGGAATAACCCCACACAAAAGGATATTCGGAGAACCCCCCCCCCCCTATTATTTCCGTTAAGACATCTATCCGCCCTATCAGAGCCCTCACCCAACTTAAACCAGTCTCTAGTCCACCTAAAAACAGACTGAGACAGCTACAATACCTCCAAGATCTACTACCCGACGAAACACCAAAAATCAACACCCACCACGTCGGTGATCTTGTTATGGTGGCACAACTTCCTGTGCCATCTAAGGTCAGACCAAGATATAAAGGACCATTTGAGATCTTGACAGTACCAAATTGCTATCAAGTCACGGTTAATTACCATGGTGAGTCACGCACATATCGAAATCGCTGTGTACGCCGGTTCCAACCTCTAGATGAAAATTTATCTATGCTAGCTAACCCTGAAGATGATGATGCATGCTCTACTGCCAATAATCCAAACCTTTTACCACCCCAAACACAGACCTTACTTCCCCCCCCTTACCCCTACCTTAACCTCAATACCCCCACTCCCTATCACCAAACCAAAATGCCCTCTACCTATCCCAACCCCTACCCCTCACTTTCCCAGCTATCCTACCAACCTTCCTCCCCCCAGTCGAGCCTTATCAGCCCCACCTGGGTTCGCCACTATTCTTACCACCCAACCTCTATCAACACCTCCTCCACTTTTACCTATCCAACCAAATCCCATTCAGCAAACTCCACCTCCCACAAAACCTACCATACCCTCGCCTCAATCCTTGTCCAAACCCTCTTCCTCAGCCACTTCCGAAATCCCCCTTTTCACCCCATCTCCCCACAAGATGGCGGGTGGGTTGAAGGGCATGAGCGTAGCTCTCTCCCTGTGTATCATCCTTCTCAACATCCAGAGGGGATGTGCCGATATATAGTTGCAGAGGGGACCGGTAGTGTACCAGGTCAACACTAAGCAAGTATTGAGGGACCTCGTCACACAGAAATCACACACAAGTGAAATCTTTGTCACCATTCCTGCCTGGGCATCTACATATCTCGGTAAGCCGCAGCGTCTTAGCAAACAGTCTGGCACAACCTCGCTACATCACCTATTGTGCTACACTCTAATTAGCTGTGGAGACACAGAGACCAACCCAGGCCCCACCTCAACGTTGAAGAAACCTCACCACAAATCAAGTAAGGCAGACACCGACATTTCAACAGTCCCTAGCAGAAAAATTTGTTATAACAAACTGGGCACCTGAACCTCCCCTCTCGCTCACACACACAAGCCAGCCACCACCTCAACGTCACCACTCCACCAACACAACACTACCCTCAGCGGTACCATCAATACCACAGATATCGGCGACCCAAGTAGCACAACTTGCAACAAGAACAACTATAAAAGCAGGTAGCACTCGCAAACACATCACCAGTGAAGCAGCAACAACGGACAACGAAAACAACAACAACAGCAAACAACCACAGTGCCACCGCGGGGAGTGTCCCCCGCCCTCTCTCGCACGCCCAGCTGATCGACGCGGACCAAACCACACCTCCAGACGTACGATAAACAGTAAGAGAAAACTATGTAGAGTCTGTAATATTGGATTCAACAATAGGAGTACACTTTTACAATGCAACAGTTGTAATGAAATTGTTCATAACCGATGTACTTACGTTAACAGTATAAACGAAGTTGAATGTGTTAAATGTAGGAACTCAGCTGTACAACATCGCGCACCCACTTGTTTTGTTTGTGAATCTCTCATAACACAACGTCAGAAGATCCAAAACTGTGTAAAGTGTAAAAATGTAGCTCACATGAAGTGCATCTCTAAGAAGACCAACAGTGAAGAACGGGAATACCTATGCAATAAGTGTGCCTTGCATTCATTACCGAATATTAATGTAAATGAACCAAGTATTAACAACTCAGAATCCAGCCAGGACACATTCAAAATCAAAGATGAATACAGAGTGTTCACCAACAAAGGGCTCCATCTTATCCACATTAACGCCAGATCAATGTACCATAAATTGTCAGAAATAAACTTGTTAGCTAATAAGGCCAAAGCTTCAATAATTGCAATCACAGAAACCTGGCTAGATTCAAGTATAAACGATGGTGAAATAAACATTCAAGGTTTCAACATGGTTAGGAATGATCGCAATAGGCAAGGGGGAGGAGTATGTCTGTATGTAAAAAACAACCTCACACACACAACTAGGACCGACCTCCATGTAGAAAATCACGAAGCTCTGTGGATCGACCTACACCTGCCAAGGACAAGACCCATCACAATTGGGGTGTGCTATAGGCCACCAGACGACACACAATTCTTGACCAAACTTGAACGAACTTTGTCATCGCAAGACCCTCGGAATGAATCCATTATACTAGGGGATTTTAACCTGTGTTACAAACAACGAAATAATAGGCTTGTACGAGAATATAGGCACATACTGACAATGCACAATCACAAACAACTCATCACAACCCCCACACGTATCTCTGAGAACACTGCCACAATATTAGACCACATAAATTGTAACAGAGAGGACAAAATATCCCAATCAGGGGTTATACAGACTGGGATAAGTGATCACTTCGTCACATATTGCACACAGGAAACCACAAAAATTTCCCTAGAGAATCACAAGGTTATCAAAACAAGGTCACTCAGAAACTACAACAAAGAAACATTTCTGGACATTTTCTGGAATACAGACTGGTCTCCAGTGTTTGGAAGTACAAACGTTAATGACGCATGGGTTGGCTTCAGAACCATCATCACAAACATCCTACACGAAATAGCTCCTCTGAAAGACATACACATTAAAGCAAGGTCAGACCCATGGATCAACAATGACATACCACACCATCTGGAACACAGAGACAATCTGTTAAAAAGGCTAGTGAAACATAGACAGGATCAAGGTCCGAAACATGAGTTCAACAGGGCCAGGAATAAACTAAGTAGAAAAATCAAATCAGCGAAAACTAATTATTTCCACAATAAGGCAGAGGAATATCAGAATAACCCAAAGAAACTATGGAGGCACCTAAAAACAACAGGCTACAGCAACAAGGCAAGGGATTCGTCTAACACTAATATTGCTCTCAACATTAATGATCAGGTTTGCCACGACAAACAACAAATTTCAACCTACTTCAACTCCTTCTTCACCTCCATAGCAAACACACTTGCACAGAACCTACCGCAACCTCTCAATAAATACACGACAACAACGGCCACCTTTCGAAATTTCTACAGAGATAAAGGCATACACCCAAACACATTTGGATTGCAAAATGTTACACCAAAATACACTTTTGACGAGCTCTCTAACCTAAATGTACATAAAAGCACAGGACCAGACAACATTCCTGCCAAATTTCTACGAGATGGAGCCATTGGTATAGCAGGTCCCCTAACTCACATCATAAACCTGTCAATTAACACCAACACTGTACCTGCTGAACTGAAGGAAGCTATTGTAACCCCTCTATTCAAGAAAGGAAATATACTAGAAGTTGGCAACTACAGACCAGTTAGTATATTATGTATTGTATCAAAAATCCTTGAAAGAGCGGTATACACCCAAATTGAACACTACCTCAAAGAAAATGATCTATTCTATAAGTTTCAATCAGATTTCAGATGCATGTACTCGACAGACTCCTGTCTCATCCACTTAACAGATCACATTCGTAAAGAAATGTCTAAAGGTAACTACACCGGTATGGTTCTTCTTGATTTACAAAAAGCGTTTGACACAGTAGACCATGATATCCTATGTAATAAACTACAAGCAATGGGCATTGGGTCAGTAAACTGGTTTAAATCTTATCTTAGTGGTAGAACAAAAAGAGTCAAAATTTATGATAATATATCTGATCTTATGCCAATTAACTGTGGGGTCCCGCAGGGAAGCATCCTTGGTCCCTTACTCTTTCTCTGTTATGTGAACGACATGGAACTGAGCGTCTCGTGTAAACTATTACTGTATGCTGACGACAGCGTGCTTCTGGTTTCAGGAAGACGCAATAAGTATTGCCGCTACACTTTCCAAAGAACTAGAATCATGTAGTGAATGGCTAGTGAACAATAGACTATCTCTTCACCTGGGCAAGACGGAAGCCATCTTATGTGGAATAAAATGCAAACTGAAAGACATTGTGGGCTTCTCGGTCAACTGTAATGATATTCCTATAACAACAGTGTCACAAGTTAAATATCTCGGACTAAAACTGGACTCGAGTTTGTCAGGTGAAACAATTTTGGAATCTATCCTGAGTAAGTGTAGAGCACGTATAAAATACCTGTATAGACAGGTGGGATGCTTGCCAGCGGCGACCAAAAAGACCCTTTGCCAAGCGCTTGTTCAATGTCATATTGATTATTCTGTGTCATCCTGGTACTCTGCATCATCTAAATCAGCACAGCACAAACTTCAGGTCACTCAAAATAAAATGGTTAGGTTCATGCTGAACCTAGGACCCAGATCACATGTTGGCCAGGAACAACTTCAGTCACTAGGTATGCTCAATGTCTCTGACAGGGCCAAACAAATCAGTCTCACTAATGCCTTCAAAATTTGCTATGACAGAGCTCCAGAGTATCTAAAGAGTGATTTTGTTAAAGCAAATGAGAGGAGTGGACATAATACAAGAAACAGGATGTTTAATTTTAAGGTCCCGAGAATCCAAGGACAAGGGCAAACATTCTTCTTCACTGCCATCAAAGACTGGAACGACCTACCCCAGTCAGTCCGTGAAAAGAGAACACTGTATTCCTTCAGACGTAGCCTGAAGGAATACCTGAACCGGACAGCTGCGAGAAGGGAGCACCAAGCTTATGTCTACTACTAAATACGACATAAGAGATAGGCAAACCAAACTGAAATGATTACTGATTACGGATTACTGATATTTACTATAGGATGTAAGGCATCTTAAAATAACCCCCTAGAAATACTTTTTCTAAAGTATCTATTTTCTTTTATCCTCCCCTTTTCCCCAGCTAACCTAATCCCACAAGGACCCCAATGGAAATACGCCTAACGGCCTTATTGGGCTATCCTTAGTTGGAATTATGCAAAGCTGGTACATGTCATATTTGTAACATACTATGTGGTACCAACTCTGTAAATTGCTAACTGAATAAATATTATTATTATTATTATTATTATTATTATTATCTCCTCTTACCCACCAATCCATCCCAACCCCTCCCTTTGTTCCAATACAAAACCTACCCACCAAACCTGTCTCCTCCAAACCTTCCATCCCCTCTTCCCATTCCGCCTATTCCCCCTCCTCAACCCCCCACCAACCCTAAACCTCCAACCCCTCCCCCCTCTAAACTACTACAACCCCGCTTTCGCACATCCCCACCATTAACTCCCTCTCCACCCCCTATCTCATAGCCAAAGTACTCTAAGTCTGGCAGACGTTTGATACCAACTCGGAGATGGTACCCTGCCGTCCTCAAGCCAAAACCAGCCGCAAAAACCTCCAAGCCTGCCAAACCACGCAAAACCACACCTGCACCTGCCGACCCTTCACCAGTCCATCCTGCACCTGTCAACCCTACACCTGCCGACCCTGCACCTGTCAACCCTGCACCTGTCAACCCTACACCTGTCCACACTGCACCTGCCGATCCTGCACCTACCGATCCTGCCCCTGTTCCAGCACCCCCTACCTTCCCCTCATCTCCTAGTATCCCTGACTCCCCCACCCCCAGCCCATCTTGCCAAAAATCAAACACCCAAACTGCTAACCTTGCATTAACCCCAAATTCCTCCCACACTGTACCTACCCCGTCTACCCCTCCTAAAGTAAATATCCCCACAACTCCCCCTCAAGTAAATATCTCTAAGCCCCTTCCCCAAACCTCAGACTCTACCAGTGACCCCGACCCTCCCAACATAGTCATTCCCACCACTGAATCAGCTCCAGACACACCTCCAAAAATGAGGGTCAACAGTCTATCCCTAAAAGTGAACGAGGACCGAAAAATCACCACGCCAGGCCAACTCCTAAACCTACTACAACATTTGGACATTCCTCTACCCCTCACCATGTTCATGGATGTAAATGGCTGCAACAACATCAATGCAAGAGTGTGGTACTAGTACTACTTCCTCCAAAACCTGATACCATACGTACGCAGCCAAACCAGCAAGACATACATGCTCCAAGCCCGAGGCCAGGACTTTATTTTGGAAGGCGATGGTGAGATGACGGGGTCTGGCCAAGAAATGCCAAACACATTCAACAACCTGCTCCCGTCTTCCTACAACACCTCAGACCAAATCTGCCGCATTAGCATAAGAAGCCAGGAACCACAACCCGGACCCTCCAGGACCTAGGACCAGCATCAACAGCAAGCTAGAAAATGGGACTATTACATCTCACTATTATACTATTTTATTAGGATTCATTATATCCATCTCTCATATAATTTTAAGGTGATCTAGTTACAGTGTCCCTATATTTATGTGAGGTATTGTACACCTTGGAGATCATTCATCCCTTCAAATTCATGACTCAGATTCCTTTCCAACACATTGAAAGCTTACTCTTGCACTTTGATGTCGCCCATGCACTGATCGTATGACCAGTTAAGATCACGTGCTGGAGAGGTGCTTCGAGGTGACCAAGAGAGGTAAGAGGTAAGAAGGAAGATATGAGTTAGATAGACACGAGCAATGGGCACATTAACAGCCCTCAGAGATTCCCTCTCAACATGGGGAATTCTCTCTTACTTATATATTAGTACAGCTATATACATCATTCAGTTGTTACTTAATAATAAAGTTGGTTTGGATACCACATTCCTTTAATTTCCCCCTTTACCTATATATAATATGCATAAGGTATAAGTGGGATGGTGGCGGCATTATCATATCTATCTATCAACGAGCAGAGGAGAGAGAGCTGAAATCTACCTACAATTTCAACCTACAAATAACCTATACTGTATACAGTATAACCCAGTGAGATTGAGACCTTAAGTCCCCTTACTTGGAGTTAAATGGTTAACCCTTATCATAAATATAGGAACATACCTCAAAACGTATTTCTAAATCTTAAACCTAACATAGTGACTTATCACCTTGTAACAGGACTCAACCAAGCCAGAAAACGCGCCCTCAGGACCAGCTCTCATAGAAAACCTGGAGCGCAAGGATTCCAGGGATAACTCCTATAGCATCCAAAACCCACCAGTGATAATTAGTGACCAAACCAATGCTATGTAAATTCCCTATCAAAACTCCCAATACCCCCCAGTAGAGTATCAAATTAATTATGCCAACCATACTAGCCATGCTAACAAACAAGCCCTTTTAGAGCCCAGTTACTCCCTCAGTGTTAAAAATGAGGAAAACCCTACTTCTCCTAAGATCCCTCAAAATCACAATCCCCTTCTAAATCACCATCAGGTCATACCTAGGGCAAACCAAAAATTTCCAAACCTCCTCCTCATACAAGACACACCATCAAAATAATATTAGTGCAACTCCCTCCATCCCTAAGATCAAAATAAAGATATCACGCATGCCCCTACTACCCCAGGAGCAAAGCCCCTTGATGCCGACCAAAAAAGGGTTACTACCTTCACTGACCAAAGGTAAAGCAAGAAAACAGCCTACTGGCTTTATTCCTACATTGGGATCCCTAGGTCAGAAAGGGATCAGACAGACACAACCTCTAGTGAGGAACTTCCTGCTTTGGTAAATAGCTTACACAATCCGGTCAGCCGGAGGCTTACCACCAGCACAACAGGAAGTCCAAATATCTCAGCCCAAGTCAGTAGCTTTGATAGCAATCTCAATAATAGATTGATATCATTGTACCAAACTAATGTAAAGCGTAAATCTAAAGTAAAACTGACTAACTAACTCAGTGCAGAGTAATCAAGAGTGTCGTGAAAGAAGAAAGAAGAGCGAGCTAGGCACATAGAGTTATTTGGGCCTGGACCTACCGAGAGCGTGTGAACTCTCCAAGCCCTGTGATCAACCGTGGGACAACTAACCAAGTGAAAACTTTCTCGCCAGACTCTCTACCTGTGCTTCTATTCTACCTAAAACCTTTAAGTGTTCTTTTGTTTCGTAATGGTAACGATGATTGCAATTAGGGTTAACTTGTTATGTTGAGGTTCATAGCTAACGTAATTACCGAAGATTGTCCATTCTTCCCTATTTCTTATTTATCCGTCGCTCTGTTAAGGGAGAACAATTACACACCTAACGTGGGATATATATATATATATATATATATATATATATATATATATATATATATATATATATATATATATATATATATATATATATATATACTTCTTCGAGTACAGTCTCCTGTATTCTTTACATGGAAATATTAGTATGTACGTCCGGGAATAAATACATGCACATACACGTCAGAACCAGTGAATGCTTATTCAGACCTAGTTTTGATGCTATTTTCATCATCTGGGTACATAAATTATAGATAGTTTATTCACAGAGTATTTCTCAATCAGTCACTTATTTATGACTACTATTATTGTCATGCTATATGAAGTATAACTAATTTGTGTATTATTTGAGTTGTTCTAACTCTATGTTTATTCAAGTTGCATTAACTTATTGTTCGTTCTGAAATTCAGTCACGCATACATGACTATTATCTAAATCTAACCTATTCATGAATTTATATTCATAGTTATTACTCTTTGAGTTATTAGAGATTTAACTCCTGTTCAAGTTAATATAACTTATTGTTCATTTACAAGTCAAGTAGTGTCTTATTTTACATACCTTCAGTACCGCGTGTATGCTAGCGCAGTAACTATTATTTACCCTGAGTGAAGCCATATCTAGAGCTTTTCATTATTTTCTTTCAGGACACTACTTATTGTGATTGAGACTTAACATCTCTGTGTATTATTTATTTACATGTTCAGTCAGTAACATTATTATTACCTATATGTTCAGTCAGTAACATTATTATTACCTATATGTTCAATTAGTAACATTATTATTACTTATATGTTCAATTAGTAACATTATTATTACCTATATGTTCAGTCAGTAACATTATTATTACTTATATGTTCAATTAGTAACATTATTATTACCTATATGTTCAGTCAGTAACATTATTATTACCTATATATATGTTCAATTAGTAACATTATTATTACTTATATGTTCAGTCAGTAACATTATTATTACTTATATGTTCAATTAGTAACATTATTATTACCTATATGTTCAGTCAGTAACATTATTATTACTTATATGTTCAATTAGTAACATTATTATTACTTATATGTATGTAACATTATGTTAACATTATTATTTTCCAACATTATCTTGAGAATGTACCCTATCTATTAAGGAATAAACTTGTGAACCATTACTGTGTATTTTGTGTCCATTGATTATTATTTGAGTTAAGTTATCAAGCTAAGGCTAGTTGTTTCCCAGCGGAGAAGAACCCAAGTTGTGATTAGCACTATTTCCCTAGGAGGAAACCGCAATCAGATTATATCACGTTTTATTATAACGTGGCATAACAATTCGTCTATTACGTTATGTAATGTAACATGAGAGATCAGTGTTTACAAGGAACATGACGCTTATTTGAAATATTATTTTGACTAAAATTGTCATGGAGCTAAAGCTTATACGTGGGTAAAATGAAGTCTTAATACACTTACATTTAAGGATAAAGTCTGAGGCCCTGATAAAGGAAGGTGGCTTGACAATGCAAAATAATTGAGAACGATTGAAATGTTAGAAAATAAATGTATTATCAGAGACACTTATTAGAACATATCACATGATGACACAACAAAGCCATACCAAAGGAACTGTAAAAGGAATATCCATAAGTAAATTTAAATAAAATATAACATAATTTACATAGGAGTGAAGGGATAAAGTGGTAGTACCGTAACCCAAGGAAGAGAAGAGGAGGGAGAGTGAAGAACAAACGTTTAAATTGAAGAGACCTGCACATCCCGGAATGGGAGAGTTATAAAAAGCTTAATAAATGAAAACCTTCAATGCCCTATTGTTATATTCAATGTTTTTACCATCAACGTGCCATATCAAATAATATTGTTATTTCCAAAACATTAGTAATGCGTGAGTTTCCCAAAACTCAATAAGTACTGCAGAAATAATATTATAATAGCCAATGTATAGGACCTGGTGGCATGTTTGTGAGTGTTTGTGATACTTAACGAGTGAAATTCCTTACACTGTATAAGGGCAAGTAAAAAATATGTCAGGGCAAGTACATACATAAAATTTTAAGACTGAGTGCTCCACACACACATGCAGTTTCAGTCTCTTGTCCTTATGGCGGCATTCCAGGCATCCCTGTTAACAGGTCCAGTACCAGCGATGGCAGAGAGCCGTCAGCAGATAAATCACCCCAGTCCCAGCGACGGCAGAGAGCCGTCAGTAATATACAATCCTTGTAACTGCCACTAACAGGCAGTGCCTGGTACCACGACGTTTGAGCACTGCTCTAGAGTTGGCAACACTTCTCAGCTTATATCCAATCCTCTACAGGCTGGGAGAGGCAGTATTCCTCCATCTTTTGAGGTGGGAGGTTGTTATATCTTGCCATTTTGGCCACATTGCTTGGGACTGGGGGGGACTTTTATGGTAGTACCCTATGGTACAGTAGGGGCTAAGAGCTGCTTCACTTGTCAGATTTTTGGATTCAAGATCGGCACGTATAGTCCGATCCCAGGCATTCCTCGGTCCACCCCTTGGTGCAGCTCCCTCCACAATCACAGACCTGCATCTTTTCACCCAATTTTGTTCATCCATTCTCTCTACTTGTCAATACCATCCCAGTATACTTGTGCGCATCTCCTCACTAATACTTTTTATACCTAAGCATCTCTTCAGCTCATCATTAGTTATTTTATCCTGCAGTTTGGCCCCATACATCCATCTCACCATTCTCATCTCATTCTGTTGACATCCTCTACTTTAACGGCCCATGTTTCTGAGGCATACGTCATTGCACTTCTAACACATGAGGCATACACCTTTCCCTTCAGGGAAAGAGGCATTCTTTTCATGGCCAGAATTGGCAGCAGTTCTCTGAACTTCCCCCAGCCACATATAATTCTAACGACAGTGGCAGCCTCGGCCCCACCACCGGCAGAGATGGTGTCTCCTAGGTAACAAAACTTGTCCACCAGCTCCAATGACTCATTTCCAAAATTCACAGCCACAGGATCATCATTTAACACAAGCTCGCCCTTGCACACTACGCACTCAAATTTCTCGATTTCTGACTCATCCTTCGGCAAGGGTCCTTTTATTCTACTACAAGGCTTACACCCATGATGCACCCAACATCGACAGACGCTACACCGAATCGAGTTAGCGCCCACATCCTTTCCACACACTGCACATGGGTATGCACCGCTCTTTTACACATTGCCTCATCTCAATCTACAATGCATAACCTTGGTTTTGTTAATATTGACTCTTTAACCCTTGCTCGCCATGCCCTCTCTCCATCATCTGAATTTGGCCTCAGCATCTTGCACATTGTCAGCTATTAGGACTAAATCGTCTGCATAAAGCAGTTCCCACGGGAGTCCGGATCTAAAATCTCTAGACAGTGCCTCCAGGACCACAATAAAGAGGAGGGGGCTTAACACTGAACCCTGATGAACTCCAACTCGAACTGTGAACTCCTCACTCAGAACACCTTTCACCCTCACAGCAGTTCGCGAATCCTCATACATCTACATTATCACACGCACCAGCCACTCTTCCACACCAAGTTTCCTCATAGCCCACTGCACAACATCTCTGTCAGGGCAAGTAAATTTCGGAAGTCACTAGCCCGGGGCAAGTAGCCTAGATCCGCAACACTAATTTCTCAGCCTGGTGTGGACAAGTACTTTCTACCATTTTTTGTTTTTGTTTTTTTCAGCTAGCACAGGCTGAGCTTTGGATGGAGGAATTTTGAAGTTTATAGGCTAAAATTTTCAGGTTCTTCCTTGTTGGGGTCCAAATGCAATCTATCGCTTTTCAAGTGAGGGTAACTTGTGTTTGGCTTTTCTACTGTTTTCACAAAGCTGACCCAAACTAATTAACGTTTACTGTGATGTTGCTGTTTTCACCTTGTGTTTCTATGCATTTTTGAGTGTAGAGGTAAGGAAGGTAAGTCTTGGCTGAATTCTGCTTCGACGACAGCCCTGACCCCTGGCCATGTGGCTTAGGCAGTTATTCACCTCTATTTCATTATGCTAATTTTAACTTAGCTTCTTTGTTAATTTGCCTACGTCATAGCCTATAATACTGTATTTTCAATTTGTGATGTGCATACAATATGATTGATTGCAATTATTAAGGAGCATTCTCTAGAGAAGGGAACTGAACTGATGTCATGAAACCTCGACCATGTGGGACAAGCGAGTTTAAAGTAGGTCTAGTTTCAGTAGGAGGGGAAGGACATTCAGTTGAGACAGGGGGGGGGGGGGGTTGATGGCATTACAGTTACTACAGCCTAGCTCAGGGGTTTAGGTATAATCTGTGGAACTGGCAGTTGGGAAGAGCAAGGTTGTGAGTATCTTCTATTTCTGTCAAGATCTTAACCCTTTCCCTGTGGGAGACGTTCCTGATTGCCGTGGCAATTTACAGCAATTTACAGGCTTATAAAGCCTCTAAAAGCTTGTAAAATTGAGTGCAAGGGAGCAGGAGTGCGACAGGCCACACGTCCCTCTCCCATCCAGGCAGCTGTGGCACTGAAGGCTCTGAGTCAGAGTCTTGCGAGATATACAGTGCTGCCAAAGGCAAATGTAGCGAGACATTAGCGAGAATTGCTCATTTTAGCGAATGTCTATGGTAGCGCTGCAGGAGAACCCCGCAAGCTACGAAGCTCATTTTGAAGCTATTTTCTTCTAGTTGTCGGCTGAATACATTTAATTTCATTCAGACAATTGCCTAACCAATCATGAGTGCCTGAATGAGCCCTAAAATGGCGGAAGTAGGCGGAAATAATATTTCTGCCTACTTCCGCTACATTTGCCTTTGGCAGCACTGTATATCTCGCAAGACTCTGACTCAGAGCCTTAAGATTCTCTGAGGGCATATTATGCCCACAGAGAAAGTGTTAATGCCCTAACAATATAGCAGTTAATAACTCCTTGTTACCTTCAGGCATAACAGGGTCAGAGGAGGTTGTTGATGGGACAGGCTGGGCAGGGTGTGATTGATTGTCGTCGGAAACTACGTCCGACTGCTGAATGAACTGACTTTGTGCAGGGGAACCTGTTACGTGTGACCTGGAAGGTTGATATGGTACGGATTGCCTAGCCTTCTCCGACAAAATCATCACATCTTCTTCATAATCATTATCACTAAATATATGAGCATCAATTTGCACATTATTTATCCAAACAGTGAAGCCTGTGAGGTCTCGTTCCAGTCTTGTGAAGCACTTAAAGCTGCAACCAGCCTTTGCCATCTTGCCTTCGCAAGATGCACAGCTCGGAGTAGCCCCATCTCTGGAGTTGCTCCGCCTTCGTGCTTTAGCGTCTCACCCCTAAGACTCGGACCCTCACTCTCAGAACACCACCTATTGTATTAACCCGGAAACGGCCTTTTAAAAGACCCCAGTAGCACTCAAAACAAAGGAATATGTGATTAAATGAGATAATTCCCCTCCATATCTTCTAGCACTCCTCCATATGTGTAAAAAATAAACCCTTACCCCCTCCCCTCCCTTCAATTATCACCTATTTTTCCTCTTATTCCCTTGTTAATCGGTTTATTTTTACTTAACTTGTTCGAGAAGCCTTCGCCCAGAACAGGAGAATCACAGATCTTATAGGTTGTATAGGAACCAGACGAGGTAGGACACCAACAAAGATCATGGGTGGTGCTCACAGCGCATAATTATACAGGAGGTATATTTTTGGGGGAGATTTGCCCCGTTAGGTTAGACATGTGCTGTTGGAGTATTGTAGCTCAGCCCATTCATTTCCAAGCTCATACCCCAGCAGTACTTTGTTGTTCTGTGTCATTTTAGGACCAAGCAACGCATTCGTAGGCTTTAGTTATAAATCCTATTTTTGTATGTATTCTGGCTGGACACAGTAGTGAGGTGACGTGCTAGGGTATCTTATGAAGAGTTTATATTAGTTTAATAGCACAGCACAGGTCCACATTTAATTACAATAATCATTAGTGGGGAAATGTTGAGGTACGGCGGTGAGATAGTGATCGAATGGGTATTGAAAATATGCAAACTAGCATGGGAGAAGGGGAGTGCACCCAATGACTGGAAGACTGGCATAATAGTCCCCCTATATAAGGGCAAAGGGGAAAGAGGAGTGTGTGGTAACCACCGAGAAATATGTCTTTTAAGCGTAGTAGGGAAGGTGTACAGTAGGGTAGTGATTGAGAGAGTGAGAGTGAGAACGGGGAAGTGGATAGGCGACAAGCAGGGAGGTTTTAGGAAGGGAAGAGGATGTGTAGATCAGATTTTTACCCTGAATTGTGTTGTGGAGAAATATCTGGAGAAGCAACTAAAGGTGTATGTTGCCTTTATGGACTTGGAGAAGGCCTATGACAGAGTGGATAGAGAAGGTATATGGAAAGTACTTAGAATATACGGAGTAGATGGCAAGTTGCTGAAAGCAGTGAAGAGCATGTATGAGGGTGCAAAGGCGGCAGTACGTGTGGAGAATGAGCAGAGCGAATTCTTTGACCTGAATGTTGGGTTGAAACAGGGGTGTGTGATGTCCCCGTGGTTGTTTACTGTATATATGGATGGAGTCATTAAAAAAATACTAGGAAGAGCAGTGGATGTTGGTGTATCGCTGAAAAGGGAGGGAAATGAGTGGAAGCTGCCTATACTGCTGGTTGCGGATGATACAGTTCTGATCAGCGATAATGAATGGGAGTTGCAGGGTCTGGTAAATGAGTTTGGAACAGTGTGTGAAAAACGGAATTTGAAGGTAAATGCGGGGAAGAGCAAGGTTATGGTCTTGGAAAGGGGTGAAGTCACAGAGTGTGAGGTGAAGTTGAACGGTCAGGCTATGGAGATCGTCAGCTCTTTTAAGTATCTGGGCAGTGTGTTGAGTAAAGATGGGACTATGGATGAAGAAGTGCGGGAGAGGGTGCAACAGGGGAAGAGGGTTGTAGGAACGTTGAAAGCAGTAACAAGAAATAGGGTGGCCAGTATGGAAGTGAAGAAGTCCTTGCATGACAGTGTGGTAATCCCGACACTAACTTACGGAAGCGAAGCATGGACGTTCGGGAAGAGACTCAGACCAAGAGTGAGAGCGGTGGAAATGAGCTACTTGAGAAGTGCGTGCGGAATTACATGGAGGGATAGACAGACGAATGAGGAAGTAAGAAGGAGGTGTGGTGTGGAGGTAGATGTGCTGGAAAGTGTGAAAAGGAACAACTTGAGATGGTTCGGCCATATGGAACGTATGGAAAGCGAGAGAATGACTAAGAGGGTGTACGAGAGCAAGGTGGTAGGACAGAGATGGAGAAGTGCACTGAAAGAGAGGTGGAAGGATGGAGTGAGGAAGTATATGAATGAAGGCGGTGCTGGTTGGGAGGAGGGGCGTCAACTGACTTGGGAGAGAGGTGCATGGGGGCGGTTCGTTTGTGGCCACCCCTTCGGGGATCACGGCATCAGGCAATAGATAGATAGATAGAGATTTATTAGGAACTTCTTGCACATAATACTTTCTCAGAATATCACCTAAGTAGGGTTCTGTCTCTACTTGCTTGGACCCGTACTATCTTTAATCCTTTTACTATGGCCGACGTATATTTACGTCCTATCCTACGAAAAGATGGCCTACACTGTGGTCAATGTACATACACGCATTGGTGTTCCCGGCTGAGTTGGTTGCATCAACCCGTCGCGCTTGTTGCCAGACGCTTCCAGGAGGTTCTAAGCTTGCCACCCAGATTTATATCAGTGTGCTTAGTGCATTGGTTGAGGGAGGGTGTGTGAACAATAAAGAAGTGTTTTAGAAGCAGAAAATCAATGAAAACAGGGCCACTTCAGCTATATATCAGGAACAAATATGAGGTTCATTTAATCTTAATTTCAACAGTTCACGCTGTCTTGTAAACACAAGACATTATAAAATAACTGCAAATATCATCCAGTTATCGCGAGCGAAAGTGAAGGAGAAAATTTTGTATTTTAGCTTGCAAGTGTAAAATGGGGGGTCAGCTTTCAGCAACGAATCAAGCAAAGTATTGATCGATTTTCTTGGGTGGTGTGAAGAGGTAGGGAGGGGTTGGTGACTTACAGGAAAATTTCGACTCAATCTTTTCTTTGGAGCTCCTTCCAATTCGCTCAGGGCTATGGATATGGCACTAGGGCAACGTATATTGAGCGGATTTACCGGAAAAATAGCCATCTGGCATAATCTTCCCTATAGAAACTGCCGCACCGATAGGGTTAATGAAGGGTGTGGTAGAATGAGAAGACTGGATACCTCTTCAAGGCTTTATTGGACTAACAAAATATCAACATAACCTGTAATTAAAAGAAACAAAAGATAGTAAACAAAACCCATAGAATAATATATACATAAGATACTCAGATCACCACATTCTCCCCTTCCCTGAAGAATTAGTGTTCTGGATAACAAAGAGGTTTACGGCGTTCTTGCACAGATCGCCTAAGAGGCTCCGGTCCAACAGGCACTGAAGTGGAGGGTTCAGCAACTGGTCGTAGATCAGTTGGGCTACCAGATTTACGGGGAGGGCAACATCTCACTTCCACAGGGCCCTCTTCAGTAGTATTGTTTCCATCCCTAGCTGTGTCAGAATATTCCAGAGGAGGTGTTCCACCAGCTGGCACAGGAGACTCCATCGAACGAGTTTATGTACAAGGATCTACATTGAGGTTTGCTGGCAACTCACATTGTGACATGTTACCAGTCGGAGCCAAGTCACGCACTGAGACTGTCGATGTGCGCCCATCAGCAAAACGTGCATGAGCATATTGTGAGTTTGCTTCTAGCAGTTCAACTTCATTGACAAGTGGGTCATATTTAATAGCACGAACGTGGCATCGCAGCAGGACAGGTCCAGGAACAGATAATCAAGTGGGTAACGAATGACCACTGGGAGATCGATGCTGGTATGAGAAGAGTTATGGGCATGGCATTAGTGGCGGTACAAAGCAGATATCTGATAGAGTGTAATGCATCAGGCAGTATTGTCTCTCACTGAGATTCTTGAAGATCTTGGATGCCAAAGCCACGGAAACATGCTTCCAGATTATACCATTGTAACGCTCACATTGCCCATTCCCCTGAGGATTGTAGGGCGTTGTTCGGCTCATGGCAATGCCCAGGTTAGACAAGTACTCACGTAGCTCCTTAGACAGGAATGAGAGCCCACGATCAGAATGAATGTATGAAGGTGTACCTAATACTGTGAATATCTAATTTAGACATTGGACAACAGTGCCAGAGGTCATGTTTGGACATGTAAATGCAAAAGGAATGCATGATTAATCGTCTACTACCACCAGCATATAGCGATTTCTGGAGGTAGAAGGAAGAGGCCCTTTGATATCTAAACTGAGGCGTTCCATTGGCTGTATGGCTTTGATGAGAGAAGTTAATTTTGGTGTGTAGAACTGAGGCTTCAGTCGAGCACATACAGGGCATTCAGTGCTCTCACTTCTTCAACAAAATAAGGAAAATTTCTCACTCTAACGAAATGGGCAAGTCTTGTTACATCCGGATGACAAAGACGATTGTGGAGTTCAGACAAATTATTATTTTTGTTTTTTCTATATTCCAACTACTCCCTCTCGGGCATAGGCTGAGAGCATGCACACTCTACCGCTGAACACGGTGAGGCCCGTGAGGTCTTGTTCCAGTCTAGGGAGTGAGACATGCAAAGCACCTATTCACGGCTCGAAGCAACTCCATCTCTGAAGCCGCTTCGCCTCTGCGCTTAACAGTCTCAACCCCTCAGACTCGGACCCTCACTCTCAGAACACCACCTATTGAGCAATTAACTCACTAGGCATTGCCCCCCTGTAGCATATTTTGAATATGGGAATATTCATACAGTGCTATTTAATCAGGGAACAATGAGAATATTTGTTTTGGCATTTCGGTGTGCTGTGGTAATGCACTGAAACTAGGTACAGCACAAATTCCTTCCCAATATTATCTTCCCATTGACATATTGGGATTCGAACCCGGGTCCATTGGATTACCAGTCCAGTAGCAAGACCACTCTGCCACACCTCCCCTCAAATCGTTGTCTAGCAAACCTCTGCAGGAAGGAAAACGTGGGATTCGTCGACACCTGGGACAATTTCTACTACGATGACTATTTGTTTTCGGACGATGGAGTTCATCTGAACCAGGTGGGAGCAGCACGTTTTGGGCGTCTTCTCAACGATGCGGTGAAGGATTTTCGGAGAAGAAATCGACTCAGCACAGGACAACCAGGAAGGAGGACCGAAGACAGCGAGGGCGGCAACCTGCGAAGGAATTAAATACTAATCTGTCAAGAACCGCGAATTCGGATAAAGCTCCACCAACACGACCCAAATTCAAAACCGCCAGGGATAACGACCGAGGACCGATGTCAGCCATGAATGTAAATGTAGATCCGATCAGAACCAAAAATTTGATTAAAGAACGTTCTGTGAGTTCTAAAACCGCAACTTTAAAGGTTTTCTATGCAAACGCTCGTAGCATACGCAATAAATTTTCAGATTTAGAGGAACTAGTGTTTACTGAAAATTATGATGTGATTGGTATAACAGAATCTTGGCTCAATACAGTAGATAGAGACTTTTTAGCAGAGTATTCACTTCCCGGTTATGTAATGTTTGAGAAAAGCCGAATAAATAAAAATGGAGGTGGCGTTTTATTTATATCAAAGAAAGTCTTAACCCGACCCTCTTGTTAAAACCTCAAATTGTGAACGTCGACACATCTTTTGTGCTAATAAAGAATAATAAAGGTACAAAAATAATACTTGCATTAATATACAGACCTCCAGCTCAATCAGTGCAAACTGACCGAGAAATTTATGAACAAATTGCAGATGTAAGTAACTCACAAGATACCGTATTTTTTGGCGACTTTAATTTACCTGTGACCAAGTTGGGCGATACTCTTACTTCACACTCCGGACATGACTTGTATACGAACTTGCAAGAGAGTTCGCTTTATCAATTTGTTCGAACACCGACCCGTGGTAATAACGTTCTTGACATTGTACTTGCAACAAAAGAAGAATTAGTAGAGAATTTGAATGTTGGTGATGAATTCAGTAACAGCGACCATCGTACGATAACTTTCACTTTAAACTTTACTAGTAACGAACCAAATAGTAGCATCGAAAAAGTCCCTAATTTCAAGAAAGCAAACTTTCATAAACTTAGAGCTATGTTTAAAGAAACTGACTGGAGCTTTTTAATTAACAATAACGACATAAATACATCTTGGAAGTTATTCGAAACCACTTACCTAAAAGCAGTGCAAGACTGCATACCATCGAAAATACGGCGTCCAGGCCATAATAATAAGCCCAAATGGTGGAATAAAGATATTTAAAACTGCCTGCTTGCTAAAAAATTTGCTAATGATAGATCAAAATCCTCACAAAATGACGAAGAACGGGTGAAATTTGTAGAGCTACGACGCAAAGCCAAAAAGTTAATTAAGCAAAGTAAAAAGACCCTAGAGTTACATATTGCGAATCAAAGTAAAACAAACCCGAAAGAATTCTATAGTTATATCAGAAAGAAAAAAGTAGTTACTTCAACTGTTGGACCGTTAGTCGATGAAAATGGAGAATACACCAAAGACGAAGTACAAATGAGTAATGCCCTCAATACCTTCTTTGCATCAGTTTTTACAACAGAAGACCTCAGTGATATCCCTACACCATCGCCGATTCAGATTGATAATTCAGATGTTCTAAGCAATATCACCGTTACAGAGAGAGAAGTATTGAATTGTTTAGATAAACTCAAGGTAAATAAAACGCCTGGACCTGATACAATCTCGCCTAGAGTTCTAAAGGAAGCTAAGGATGAGCTCTCCAAACCACTGACATTACTATTCAATAAATCCTTGCAGTCTGGAACTATGCCTGATCAGTGGAAGATAGCCAACGTAACACCGATATTCAAAAAAGGCAGCAAATCCCTACCCAGTAACTATCGTCCAATTAGCTTAACCTCAGTTGTATGTAAAATGCTAGAAACGGTCATAAGAGACAGACTCGTAAATCACTTAGAGGAAAATAACATACTTAAAGATACTCAACACGGCTTTCGTAAAAAACGTTCCTGTTTAACAAACCTCTTAGACTTCTTCCACGATATCCTCAACCTCTACGATGAGAGTAAAGCTGTAGATATTATATACCTTGATTTTCAAAAGGCCTTTGACAAAGTTCCCCACAAACGTTTACTGCTAAAACTAAAAGCGCATGGAATACAAGACGGTGTGTTGAAATGGATAGAAAATTGGCTCAGCGACAGAAAGCAAAGAGTAGTCATAAACGGTAAGGCATCTAAATGGACCAATGTAAGTAGCGGGGTACCCCAGGGATCGGTACTAGGACCAATTCTCTTTCTAATTTACATCAACGACATAGATGAGGGTCTCACCTGCACAATCTCAAAATTTGCTGACGATACAAAAATTGCAAATAGCGTACTCTCAAAAGATCAAGTTGACGATATGCAACACAATCTAGATAAATTGTCACATTGGGCCCAAATTTGGCAAATGAGTTTCAATGCGGATAAATGTAAAGTACTACATATCGGATACCTAAATGAGAAAGCAAACTATTCGATGAATGGCACTCAGCTTAAGAATGTAAACAGAGAAACCGATCTGGGAGTAACAATATCGAGTAACCTAAAACCGAGTCAACAATGTTCAGAAGTTGTTAAGAAGGCAAACAAAATAATTGGCTTTATAGGCAGATCATTTGAGCATAAATCCAAAGACGTAATCCTAACCATTTACAATTCCTTAGTCCGCCCTCTTCTGAAATACTGCGTTCAATGCTGGTGCCCTTATTACCAAAAAGACATAAACAAGCTAGAACGAGTTCAACGTAGAGTTACCAAAATGATACCTAGCCTAAAGAACAAACCATACGAAGAGCGTCTTAGAGAATTAAATCTATTTCCTTTAACCCAGCGCAGATTAGGAGGTGACTTAATTCAAGTGTTCAAAATCATCAAAGGCATCGACAATATGAACTGTAGTAAGTACTTCACTATCGACCAATCTAATTACACGCGGGGAAACGGTTGCAAAATTATTGGTAAATCTTTTAACTCACACGAATCTAAGAATTTCTTCTTCAATCGAGTTGTCAACTTGTGGAATGGGCTTCCCCGAGACGTTATAGACTGCAGCACCGTTGATTCATTTAAATTCCGCCTAGACAAATATCTCGCATCAAACCCGCGACTGACTGCGTTTGTAAATGAATAACTTTTTTTATCCTCCCCTCAGTTACTAACCCATATGTCCCCTACTAACTTTCTAGTCCTGCCACGTTAGTGGCAGGGCAGTAGTTCCCTTTCCAATGTTCCCTTACCCACTCTAAACCACTGTTTGGACACTTGCTCCTCAGTGTTTGGAGGACAAGCAGCCTAGAAGGGTCACTAGATATGTTGTTGCTTGATTTCCTTTGTACTCCTTTGTACTCCTTTGTATTACTGATAGTGGCTCCGCAATGAGCTCGTGAAAGTGTGTCAGCTGGAATATTACTTTTACTTGGTCGGTACATGATATCATAATCATAGCACCCCAATTCAATTCTCCATCGTTGAATCTTATTATTTTTTATCTGTCCCAGTTTTTGTGTATGGAACATACACAAAGCCTGCTCATCCATAACAATTGTGAAACGTCGCCCTGCCAAATAGTGAGACCACTTTTTCACAGCCTCTACAACAGCATAGGCCTCTTTCTCAACCGATGAGTGTTTGTATTCAGTGGGAGTAAGGGTGCGGGAGAAAAAGGCAACTGGGCGACCAGCTTGGTTCAGGGTAGCTGCAATAGCTGTGTCAGAACCAGAAGCACCAGTCTCTACTACTAAAGGAATAGTCTCATCTATTAAGTGCACAACAGCTTTTCCGGTATCCTCCTTGAGGTCATTAAAGGTCTTTACAGCTTCAGGACTGAGCGGAAATGTATCAGCAACAACAAGAGATCTAATCTTGTCAGAGAATTGAGAAACCCATTGTGAAAAATAGGAAAACATGCCAATAACGCATCGTAAAGAAGTTCGATCCTTTGGAATCGGTAGTTCCTTCAATGGTAGCAACCTTGCAACATCAGGCTTGAGTGAACCATGAGTTATAGTGTAGCCTAGAAAGTCAATAGATGTGGTTGATATAACATTGAAAGTAATATTGTTGAGTTGGGCAACCTCTTGAAACTTTGCCAAGTTTTCATCATGCTCCTGCTGAGTCTTTCCCGCTATGACAATTTGTCCACATAAGCATAAGTTCCATGCAGGTTGTGTTGCTTGATAATGTTATCAATCGTCCTTTGGAAGCAAGCAACATCATTTGTGACCCCGAAAGGGACTTTGCTAAAGTGATACAGTTTGCCATTGGCTTCAAAGGCGGTATATGGCTTGTCTTCATCTTGGATGGGTCCTTCTTGATAAGCTCTCTTCAAGTCCAATGAACTATAATACTTGTAACGAGAAACTTCTTTGGCAAGATCATCCATTCTTGGGAGAGGATATGCATCCAACCGAGATATGGCTGTAATCTGGCTGTAATCAACCAACAATCTTTTTCGGTGGCGCTGATTTGTTACGATCAGAACTTGAGCCCTCCAAGGAGACGTACTCTCTTCAATAACTCCTTCTTGTACCATCTCCTCAATTTCAGACTGTATGAACTGCTTATCATCATCTCCAAATCTCCGAGATATAGTAGCAATAGGTTTGCAGTGTGGAGCAAGATTTGGGAAGAGAGATGGCATATCAACAGATGCAGACGGTACACTGCAAGTGGCAGCATTGGAGATGTGAAGACTTTTCTTAGGACCACCAAAGGCAATTGAGACTTAAATGTTGGCGCATGAAGTCTTGACCAAGAATGACATCACAGCAAAGATCGGGTAACACAGAAAGCCGTGTATTAGAGTACCACCCACCCTGCAGGTTAATGTCAACTGTGCACCGTCCTTTCACTGGAGAGGAAAGTGACAAAGAAGTCATAGATATTTCCAACTGCAGAGTCCATCTTCAACTTGTGCTCCTTAGCGTAGTCATAAGAGATGAAGGACGCAGAGCTTCCCGTGTCAATAAGAGCAGTGGCTTCACTATCACCAACCAAAATATATATACAATAGCCTGTTTTAGTAGTCCTGGGGAAGCATAAGATACAGTAGCAAGTATAGGAAACTGAGTGGATGCAGACAGGGATGACTGATCTGATCTACATACCTTGGCAAAATGTCCCTTTTTGATACATTTATGACACGTAGCATCTCTTGCTGGGCACTAATTACGATTATGACGAGAGCCGTCACAGAAATAACATCTGGACTTTGAGGAAGCAGCAGCGCAGGTACCATCTAAGGGCTCAGCCTGTTCCAACTTAGTTGCAGCACTCGCAGTCAGTGCAGGAGAGCGTGAATATGACTCAGAGTTCTTCGGTGCAATCTCGAGTGCCCTGGCTTGGTCAACGGCTGTACTCAGATCTATGGTTTTGTTTTCCAGCCAGCGCTGCCTGATAGTATGAGAGCGCAAGCCGTTGATAAAAGCATCCCTTATGTAATCATCCCGATTCTGTGAAGCGCTAACAGCTTTGAAGTTGCAGTCCTTGCCGAGCAACTGAAGCTCCTATAGATTTTCATCCAAGGTCTCTTTATCATTCTGAACATGAGTAGCCAACAAATGTCATGAGAACACTTCATTTTTGGGCTTGACATAGAGGTCTTTAAGAAAATTTATAACTGAATCATAGTTAGTGCACTCTGCAATGTATTCGTAGATAGTGGGTGAAACAAAGTTGATCAGAGTATCCAGTTTATCAGGATGATGAGCCGCAATATATCGCAGAAATGCAAAAAATTTACGATTCCAGTGATTCAATTCTCTGGTAGGAGAGTTTGAAGATACATCCAGGCGTTCAGGTCTCAGTCATCTAATAATAATAATTGTCATTGATATTTTATGGGAGCTGTATATTCTTAGCATCACTGTACCCCAGAGAGCCTGGAACAGCGTTAGTACTTGATCTGTTGCTCACGAGTGGTTTTGCTTTGATAAGAAAGCTGGTTGGAATGCTTGAAATAGCATGATCTGCTATGAGCTTTCAAGAAAACCTGCATACATAACAATATATATATATAGGCTATACACGTGTGTGTGTGTGTGTGATTGGTCTAAGAACCCTAGTTAAGCTCTCAGGATACTCTTCTACAGGGAGTAGGGCAAGGAGGAGAGCTTTGTATGTCTGTTGTACAATAATTCTCTTCTGAAGTTTAGAGGATTCCCTCTCAAGCTGTTGCACCATGGGCAAGGGATCCTCATCATCATTACACATTTACTACATACATAAATCTATATTAAAGACCGAGCCATCCACAAGAGGTACCGTGGTAAATTAACAAACTAAATACTCTAATCATTAGAAGTGAAGAAACCCTACGGAATGCAAATACATACTTCCAAAAACAAAATCTATTGCTGAACACCAAAAAGGCTCAGTGGATCTTCTTTAGGAACATGTCAGATCATATAAAAAATACCAAGCAACACCACTATCCAATTTGATGATACTTAAATTCAACCCTCCATCCACGTAAAAAACCTTGGTGTTCACTTTGATCAATATATGGTCTTCGACAAACATATAAGCCAAACAACAACACAAGTAATGGGGGCCATATTGCACACTAGGAGGGGTACCCGGCGTTGCCCGGGTTTAAATTCTACTACCATAATCACCATCATCAATCACTACTACCACAATCATCACAATACTACTACTACCATAATCACCGGCCTCGATCTCCCTGTGCGTCATTAAACGGCGACCTCGATTTCGGCCGCTAAATGACCTCCGATTTTGGATCTCATCCGTACCCCCATTTTGGGGAGCTGCGAACAACTTTCGTTCCATACACCTTTTCGATTGGAGGCCTCCTTCTGCTCCAAACGGCCATTTTTTTCGCTCCCGTTTACTACATAAGTTCTGCCGAAAGTTCTGCCGAAAATTTTATTAAACAAAAGTGTCTCTGATTTCCACTAAACTCGCCTAAAACCATCTCCAAAGCCTGGGCATTCCAACGGTGCCCCACACTCCCACCTGGCACCAAAACTGTGGGAGGAGTTTAGTAACAAAGGTCGGGTAACTGACAAACATTGACCTTTATTGATTAAGATAAATAGAACAAAAAATTATTTTGATAAATTAACCCGAGTTATACAATCACTAGTATTAAGTATTCTGAACTAATGTAATATAATTTGGGGACGACGAATACATCACTAATCACGAAGGTTCAAAGGTTGCAAAGCTTCGCGGCAAGAGTTGCAGATGGCAGGGCTAGGAATCATGATTACGTTACACCCATTTTCAAATAATTACATTGGTTAAACATAAAGAAAAAATTACTTTTAACTCGGCAGTAACTATTTTTAAACAGGTCACCCGCCACTACCCAGATCACTTCCTACCTCTCCCAACTGTTAACAATATGACTGATAGTAATACACGACAACGGCACTATCTTTATGTCCCCAGAACCAAGACTGACTCGGGAGCCAGATCTATGTCTGTAACAGGTCCTAAGTTATGGAATCAACTACCATCGGACATCAAAGGGGCAAATACCCTACATACTGTATAAATCAAAGTATAAACAAAACTTACTATATAATACATAATCTAAACATCGGGCCTCCTTGTTCTTCTATGGTAATATGATGTCCTTTACATTCTTATTCTTATTTTTATATCTATGTATATATGTGGGTATTCCAATGTGGATACAGATAACTATACACATCTAGGGGAGGTGTGGCAGAGTGGTCTTGCCACTGGACTGGTAATCCAATGGACCCGGGTTCGAATCCCAATATGTCAATGGGAAGATATTATTGGGATGGAATTTGTGCTGTACCTAGTATCAGTGCATTACCACAGCACACCGAAATGCCAAAAAAATACCCTCATTGTTCCCTGATTAAATAGCATTGTGTGAATATTCCCATATTCAAAAATATGCTACAGGGGGGCAATGCCTAGTGAGTTGATTGCTCAATAGGTGGCGTTCTGAGAGTGAGGGTCCGAGTCTGTGGGGGTGAGACTGAAGCGCAGAGGCGAGGCGGCTTCAGAGATAGAGTTGCTTCGAGCCGTGAAGCTTCACATGTCTCACTCCGTAGACTGGAGCAAGACCTCACGGGCCTCACCGTGTTCAGCGGTTAAGTGTAAAGGCTATCAGCCTATGCCCAAGAGAGAGTGGTTGGAATATAAAAAAAAAAAAAAAAAAAAAAAAAATATATATATATATAAATATGAATGTGTGTGTGTGAATGTACATATTTATGTAATGTATGTATGTACAGTATTTAATATACAATTTTTGTAGAGTATATAATTATTTATGACTGATTGTTTGTATGTATGTGTTTATATAATTACATAGCCTGTACGTAATTGATATGTATCTATGAATATCCATAAGATTGTATGCATATACAGTATATGTGGGCATGTGTATAGGCGTGTACATGTATGTATGCGTGGGTGCATATAATGTGTGTGTATGTGTATACCTATATATATATACAGTATGCTTGTGTATGTTTATATGTATGTATATGTGTTTATTTACGTATGCATGTATATATGTATGTATGTGCGTGCTTATATGTATATATACATATGGATGTATATGCACAATGTTTATGTAACTTTTCAAGGAATACATGCCGATATACATGAATATTTATGCGCTGCCTATGTATGTATTTGCACATAATGCACCAGCATGTAATACAGTATATTACGTGTATGTGAGAATATAAGCACTTTAAATGTGCTTGCCTCTCTCTCTATCTTGAACACAAATGTGAATATGAATGTTACAGTATGTCACAGTAATTTGTATTATATGAATATGTATTATATCTATGTATATAAGTATAATGTACGTACAATGGGTGCATATGTATGAATACGTACATAATTATAAACTTACCCCATTATCTCATATCTTACAGAATATGTACAGTATGTACAGTATATATAGTATATACATACTCTGTACAAACCTACTATATCTAAGCTTATACGTATTATATGTACAGTATATACAGTATATATAGTATATATAGTATTATATGTACAGTTATATAGTATATACGTATTATATGTACAGTATATACAGTATATATAGTATATATAGTATTATATGTACAGTATATATAGTATATATAGTATTATATGTACAGTATATATAGTATATATAGTATTATATGTACAGTATATACAGTATATATAGTATATATAGTATTATATGTACAGTATATACAGTATATATAGTATATATAGTATTATATGTACAGTATATACAGTATATATAGTATTATATGTACAGTATATATAGTATATATAGTATTATATGTACAGTATATACAGTATATATAGTATTATATGTACAGTATATACAGTATATATAGTATTATATGTACAGTATATATAGTATATATAGTATTATATGTACAGTATATATAGTATATATAGTATTATATGTACAGTATATACAGTATATATATAGTATATATAGTATTATATGTACAGTATATATAGTATATATAGTATTATATGTACAGTATATATAGTATATATAGTATTATATGTACAGTATATACAGTATATATAGTATATATAGTATTATATGTACAGTATATATAGTATATATAGTATTATATGTACAGTATATACAGTATATATAGTATATATAGTATTATATGTACAGTATATACAGTATATATAGTATATATAGTATTATATGTACAGTATATAAAGTATATAGTTTATATAGTATTATATGTACAGTATATACAGTATATATAGTATATATAGTATTATATGTACAGTATATACAGTATATATAGTATTATATGTACAGTATATACAGTATATATAGTATATATAGTATTATATGTACAGTATATACAGTATATATAGTATATATAGTATTATATGTACAGTATATACAGTATATATAGTATATATAGTATTATATGTACAGTATATACAGTATATATAGTATATATAGTATTATATGTACAGTATATACAGTATATATAGTATATATAGTATTATATGTACAGTATATACAGTATATATAGTATATAAAGTATATGTACAGTATATAGTATATATAGTATTATATGTACAGTATATATAGTATATATAGTATTATATGTACAGTATATACAGTATATATAGTATATATAGTATTATATGTACAGTATATACAGTATATATAGTATATATAGTATTATATGTACAGTATATATAGTATATATAGTATTATATGTACAGTATATATAGTATATATAGTATTATATGTACAGTATATACAGTATATATAGTATATATAGTATTATATGTACAGTATATACAGTATATATAGTATATATAGTATTATATGTAGAGTATGTACAGTATATATAGTATATACATACTCTGTACAAACCTACTATATCTAAGCTTATATGTATTTAGTACTTATTGTACAATATATTGTTGTAATTTGTATGCAGGATAACCACTTTTCAGTGAAAATAAAAAAAATATTATTATAAACATTATATTATGTTTCAGTCTTACGTCCTAATAACAGTTTTAGGATATTTATCACAGCAGAGAGAGCGTCTCGACCCAGATTACAGTCGGTTCATCTGGCATAACAGGTGCCGTACCAGTAGTTTATTAGTTTGGTGATTATACAAAGTTTTATCTTATTAGTTTGTAGATTTAAACATGTTTTGGTACATTCAGGTATTTATATATTCCTAGTGAGCTATAGCGAGCCCACAATTTAAAAGTCAGCCAGTCAATCAATCATTAGTCAAACCCGCACTCCCTTAAACGGGTAGGAACGATCAGCAAGAACCATAAGAAAAGGGATGAAGACCTTCCAGGTGTGTCATTTAAAAGGGTACAAAAACCTTTGTGTGCTCTCGCTAACAACTTCCTCCTTTCATTCCAATCATTTGCTATTTATATTGCTTCATCCATTCCCTGTGCACGCTCTGACACACATTGAGACACCATAGTATCATACCATGTTATTCTCAGCCTTCCTCGTCTTCTTCCTCTTTGGAGGATC